>OY757930.1:82988331-83023331 GCA_963585895.1 Sepioteuthis lessoniana | reverse complement strand
GATTCGTGGTGTAATGGTTAAAGCGACAGACTGCGGAATCGTAGTAAACGAGTTTGTACTCCAGTCGCGCAATTACGTTCACATTCGGGCAAATACTCTTGGGAAAGGTATAAACCCACTTATCCTCCCAGCTATGGGTTAAATAGTACCACTACTGTTCTTCTTGGAGAATGGCTTTGGCATTAAATAACCTACAAAGAGTTGATATGCCATTAAACAAAGAAACCAAACCATACCATCACATCTTTCCCAAGTATGAAATTAAACGTGACAGCATGACTGGGGTTCGAACTTGCTTACTCCGAGGACACACTTCAGAACTTTTAACATTACTCTATGATAACCCTCTCTTTATAATAAAATTTAAAAAGAAAACACTTTTTCCACGTCCTTATGACAACCACCAACGTTTGTGGATATAAAACTTCATATATTGACATCAGGTCTGTTGTTTGTGACTTTTTAACCAACAGGGTGCAAGTACTGCGGTATTTGATGACCGCCCCACCCAACGGGCATGTGTAGCACAAGACCCTTTTTAGTGGGTCCGAGCGATGGGCCGTAGTCCACACGCGCCCGGCATTTCCAAATTACGGCCCCATCGGTAGTAATTTACGAAGCTCTTTGCTTCGATGTGTCACAAGGCCGAATGAATGGGGCACCCAATGAGACTCGAACTCACTCGTGAAAGTTTGCTAGTCAAACTTGCTAACCATTACACCACTAAAGGTGCCCAGGGTGCAAGTACTGCAACACCGAGGGAAGAAATGTGTGGAATATGATGAAAAATAAACCGTATTTGTTCACTTATGGTAAGTATCTTCGATAGCCAATGAAATTTTCATCTTGCAGTCAAGGGTGGATAACCCAAGTCGATCCTCAAGAATCAGTTTAAAATAAGTTGCTCCGATTATTTAACCAGAAAGATTCTGCTTGTTCGCTTGGAATCTGAGTTGGAAAAGCTGCCTTTAGCTGAAATCGAACACTGATCCTTCTGACCACTGAAAGAGGGGGAAAATACAACATATACAGGCAACAATAGACTACATTTTAGGTTTAGATCTCTACTATTTTCGTTCAGGTCAGCACTTTATTTTTCTCAGAAGTTGCCCGGCTGCGGTGTCTGTTTTCCTCATCAGAATCTGTATTTTCAATCAACGCAATTTTTACAAGAGAAATTAAATTGACATAAAAGAATTAACGCTTTTCAGACCAAAATATTTTCTTTTTCTTTTTTTTTCTCCTTTTTTTTTTTAGCAGATCCCACCAGTTTTACGCTGACTCCCATTTAAACAGGTGCCCTGTGAAGAATACTAAGACTTCGTCTTTTGGTGAAACTTAAAATCTGGAACTCTGGAAAGATTTCATAATGTTTTCCTGAAAGCGTATTACCCAATGATCGCACGAAAAAAAAAAGCAATTCCTTCGGTTCAAAATTTTCCTGCCGTAGAACCAATCTGAATTCAACGGTCAGGCAACAACAGTACTAATAGATATTCATTCTACCATAGCCACACACACACACACACACACACACACACACACATATATATATATATATATATATATGTTCCAATCCATGGCATTGTCGCATGCAAACCCTCGACAAATACCAATGAACGTCGAAAGAACATAAACGTGACTGAACCATCGTGTTACATAGCCAGATACACGAATATGGCCATGTGCGAAATGGGTGAAATGGACGTCGAATGTTGATAACGATAGAACATATGAATCTCGACGTAAGGAGGAGAGACACCATCTTGTTATGCTGTCTTATTCATTTGGCCCCCATAGGGCGCACGTTCGCCTCGCATCTGCGAGCTCCAAAAGTCGATCCTTCTCGGTGGCGTCTAGTACCCAACTCTCTTTCTTCAAATTCTCACACAAACCTCTGCGCGCTTCCGGTGCGTGACGTCACCCGCACCCTGTCACCGCGTTTCGTCTCGGACTATTATGACATCTGAGTGACACCTCTATCCGCGCGCGCGCGCGCGTTAACACCTGCCTCAATGTTGCACCTAACTAACCCAAGTGCTGAGCCGAAAGGTTCTCAGCCTAACTAAACTCAAAGGCATGAACCAAAATCCCTCGGTTATTTTATAATACATCGGAGATTTCAGACAATTATTAACCAGCCCTTATGCTCATTTGTGAACTAGAAAAGGTGAATAAAAAACTCCAATCCAAATCCTTGTCAGCCAGTTTAAATAAAATATGTGGCGTAACCTGCAGTGAAAATGAGCACTCTGGTGATGGAATTTTCGGCCGCCGCTAGCATAATGCAAAGCTCTTCGAAAGAATTGAGCACTCTGGTAGCCGATAGGGTATAAACAAACGGCTGCTGCTGTTACTACATAAGACGTTAAAAATTCCCTTAGCCAAACGTGGTATGCTTGTTGGCCGAGCGGTCTGAGACTTAGTCTAACGTAAAGTTGGATGGGTTTCGATCCCGTCTTCGAGCTGGCTACGTGTCTAGCTACACTGAAGGGTACTGATAGAACGAAACAGTCTGTCTGTGGATGACTATATATATATTAACATTTATATAACCTGTGCATTTCACTTGTGCATAATCGTTTATGGTGACTTGCTCTTTTTATTTTCGTCGTTTTTCCATTTTTTTTTATTACTGGGCTAAGCCACGCTCAACAAACGTCGGGAAAAGGAAAAGAAAAAAGGAAAAACGACCAAATCGACGAAAATAAAAAAAAGCACGAGACACGTCGACCTATATATATATATATATCAGCAATGAGTGCCGACAGTACGAGCTCTTATAATTCGTACGCTATCCGTCCCTACAGAGCCATCGCTCTGGATAATTTCCCTAGATGACACCCAGTGTCTGTATCTGGTCGAAAACTGGTATGTCCATGCGTAGGAGTTCACTGAAGAACGTCATTTATCAACTCGTCTTTGCTTCTCCAATTGTGTCCAGTATGTTTTGCTTGTCGTACTTGGATAGTTTGCGAGATGGGTGGTAAATAAGAGAAATAACGTATTTTTAAATGTAAGACGAAAGATCACATGGTTAGAATTTATGAAAAACTCATTAACCCGTGGTTCTAATATAAATAAACATTTACAATGATTGAAGAAAGCAAACAAACATCTCGCAATAGCAGTAACTTTCGACAGTTTCATGTGTCTTCTTTTTTTTATCCGAAAAGCCTCCTTGCAAAATACCTCGAAATATTGGTTGGTTCGTTGGTTGGTTCGTTGTTTTTTTTTTTATTTTTGTAGGTTATTTGATGACAAACAGACTCTATGCAAAAAGATACAAGGAGCACACAATAAGTTTCCATACATTTTTCGTATGGGCACTTTTGTTGATTGTACTCACATGAATCTCAGGTTCCCTTCAAAGTAATCTCCTCCGGCTGCAATGCACTTGCTGTAACGTTCCAACAACTTCTGGAAGGCCCCATGGAAGTCCTCTTGTGTAAGCGTGTCAATGACCTTCGTCACAGTCTCTTTCATCTCCTCAATTCTCTCATAACGACAGCCTCTGAGCTTAGGGAATAACCAAAAGTCACAGGGAGCAAGGTCTGGACTATAGGGATGGTGAAGAACTGTCTTGATGCCCATGTTGGTCAAATAGTCTGTGACAAGGATGGAGTTGTGGACTGGTGCATTGTCCTAGTGGAAATGACACTGACCCGATTTGAAGAGGGCTGACCTCTTCCGATGGAATCTCTTCCTGAACTCCCTTAAAACCTCAACATATTAACCCTAACCCTAACCCTAACCCTTTGGTCAATTAACTCTGGTCTATTGACTTCCTTACTCTTTCCACACCTCTCATCATCCCTCAGAGACTCCCTGCCTTCCTTGATTCTCTTATGCCACTCAAAAACTGATGCTCGATTCATGCAAGATGGTCGAAAAGCAGTCTGAAGCATTCCATACGTTTCTGTGGCATTTTCCAAGTTTAAAACAGAATTTTATTGCATATCGTTCTTCCTCACGTCCAGATTGCATTTTTGAAATTCACCAGCAGTGACAATCAGGCTTTAGTAGGGTGTATTTCAATTCCTGCTGTAGTAGTTCATTTCAACTTGAAATCATAAAAATTCTAAATGCCTAAAAAAAAGTCTGGAAACTTATTGAAGGCACCACTTACACACACACACATATATATATATATATATATAGGATGTTAGTAGCACGTATATAGTAAAATATATTGCTTATTTTGTGATTATATATATATAAATATATACATTTATACATCTCAAAATTATCTCATACCTATATAATGCAAAAACAGTAAATATCTTATTAACCCAGGTGTTCAAATTGCACTTCATTTCTATATATGCAGCCTTAGAGTTTATTTCTAATTTTTTTGAGCTTTAATTTCTTGAAATGCATCTTTGGTGCAATTATTCAAATCACCAATATTTTGAGGTTTTTGACTATTAACTTTGTCTTTGAGTATTTCTCTCAATCAAATAATCCATTGGCGTAAGGTCAGGTGAAAGTGCGTGCCAATCAACTGGACCTCTTCGGCTGATCTATTTCTCAGTAAATGTTACAAGATTTTTATGGACAGCTCTTAAATAATGTAGAAGGGGGTCACCATCATTTTTGGAAATAGAGGTAATAGAAGCTGTTGGAACAATTTCATAAATCAAATGGTTTATCAAATAAACTTTGCCCTAAAATGACGTAACCTGAAATGCCACTTGGTTTTGTTTTGTTTTTTTTACATTTAAGTGCATATTCCCACTCTACCAGTAAATAAAACATTGTCGGTTAACGTGACCTGGTAATTTGAATGGAACGTCAGTCAACACAATGCTATTTCCTTTAAATTCGTTCTGTTTGACCTCACTAAATTGCAGCCGCCTGTCTGAATCATCCTTCTATAAGCCATTAAGTAACCATGGTTTATAAGGATACAAGAAAATAGAATTCATAATTATTATATTAGAGGTTTGTGAAATGTCCAATTCTGCAGTGGTTGTTCTGGTAGATTATTTCCTATTTTGCATAAAGATTTTGGCAAAGCTTTGTTCATTGTCTTTTGTGCAAACTATTTTGGGAAGACCATTTTAATTCTTGCATTTAGAATTATGTCAAAGATATCGAACAAATTGTGTATGCGGTAAATAGTTTGTTTCTTCGTGAGTATGATTACCAAAACATTTCAACCCATTTAATCAACGCAGTTTCTTTTATTGTTTATTTTATTGTATAAAGGGAACAACAACAATAAGGCAGAAGTGGATCACATTTATATATAAAAATATGATCCTCTTCTTTTCTTGTTTCACTTTATCACCCGAAATGTACGTATGTGTAGATTAAGGGTGAGTCGGAAATGGACTGAAATGCACAAAAATTGGTGCGACGTTGTAGTTTTCTGAGAAACTTTTACGCTTTTCTCCTTCGTTCGGCCCGGGTCGAAATTCTTTCCTGATTTAGATAACTTTCCGGAAATTTGGTTTGGTTTGGTTTTATGGCATATCAACCATTGTAGGTTATTTAATGTCAAATCCTTTATACATATACATTAAATATTTGTTGGGATTTATGGCATATTAATCATTGTAGGTTATTTCATGTCAAATCCTCTTTATACATATATATATTAAATATATAGGATTTGGTTTTGTTTTGTTTTATGGCATATCAACCATTTTAGGTTATTTAATTCCAAATCTTCTTTATACATATATATCAAATATACAGGATTTGTTTTGGTTTGGTTTTATGGCATATCAACCATTGTAGATTATTTAATGTCAAATCCTCTTTATATATATATATATATTAAATATGTATGATTTGTAAACACATTTTCTGGGTAACATTTTTTAACGAAACTAAAAAGATTCTCTTGCACACAGTTAAATGGTTTCACGTATTGCTATGTATCACTAACAATTCAATTAAGCATCAGTCATTTATATAAACACAGTTAAATTACAAACAGTTCTATTTCTAACAATTCGATTTACTATAAATAAACAAAGTTAAATGGTTTCAAGTATTGCTATGTATCATTAACAATTCACTTAAACATCAGTTATTTGATTACAGTCAGTAAAACTATCAAAAATGTCTATTTCAAACCATTGAATTTTGCACAAATAATTTGTTTGCACACAGTTTAAATGTTAAACAGTTCTATTCGTTTCATAGATAGGACCCTATCAGGCGCTACCAATTCGGAGCGATGGCAATGAAAAGGTACTCTACATTTTCTAAAGCTCTAGCAATACTGGACCCTCACCATCTGATTGCTTCATGTCATATTCCAGGACATTCTAGGGTGAGGTCTTACCACTCTGCTGAGATACAGTCGGTGTATTCTACTGCCCCAGACGACTTGGCTAGTTGGGTAGAATTTTAAACTTATCTTTTCAAAAAATCAACGCTGATGTAAATATAAACATCATGAAAACTTTGTAAAAAATGTGGTTCACTTAATGAAACCTTCTAACGATAACGTAGGTTAAATAAACTGATAGCTTTTAATAGTTCTGAACGAACATGCGTCGCAATTCTTTAAATATAATTAGTTGACGACAGTCATTAAAAAGATTAATCAAGTTTTTGGTGTCAAAACACGGGCATAACCTTTTAATGTGTCAATAAGCGAACTGAGGTGGCAATTCCTCAGTTGTACCGTGGCAAGTATCCAACACCCTGCGTTTATCATAGGGAAAGATAAGAGTTTCGATTCCTAGCTGAGGAAGGAATCTATTGTGAGGATCAAATCGTGTTGTAAGGAGTCATCAAGATGGACTGTGTCTAAGACTACCAGAGGTGTGCTTCAGTGAACGGTTATCGTCTCACGAAAATCTTGGACAAGGCTGATTGTATTTCATTTCACTGTATGATCGTTGGGAAAGGCATGAATTCACTTTCCCTAGAAAAAGATAAATAGTAAAACAGACCATAAGATTTAGCCATGGTAAGACAACCAATACTGGAGAAAGCAAACTTTTAATTCAAGCCATCATAGTTCCGTTAAAAATTGCTTTGTGTTACACAATACTCGATAGCTACAATACATGTATACATACCAGAGACATGGTCAATACAGTGAAATATCAGTACCTATTAAAATCTAATTAAAAGTACGCACCATTTACTGGGAGATAAATATTGTTTTGAAAAGTATAATAAATTTTAGATTTTAATTTTATGTGCGAAAGAAAAGTTTCTATGAACTCTGTTCAATAATGGGTTCAAGAAATAACAAAAACTTACTGAATAAAACAGGAAAAAAAAGAACTCAAGTGTTTGGAGGACTGAAAATATATATTTTTAAACTGACATTGTTGTTAAGGTTGGCTTCATTGTATATTTACCATTGTGTTACTTGAGACCAAGATCAGTCTTTTTTAATCAATTGTATGGTTTCATTTTACAAGTTATTGTAAACATTTGTGAGCAATTGCAACTTCCACTTAGTATTGATGATAGAAATAAGGTTTGATTTGGTTTCATGGTATATCAACCATTGCGTGCTATTTCATTTGAACTCATTTTTATACACATAAACAGTTATATTACAAGCACTTCTGTTTAGCATAAGTTCAGCTTTTTGTTTCACATAGTTAAATGTAAAAACAGTTCTATTCAAACAATTCTCTTTAGCATGAGTACACGGTTTTGTTTTATTTGACCAGTCGATAGGACCCTAACATATGCACCCACTCCAGGCCAGACAATGACAATAAAGTTGTAAGAACCTCAACTTGGATATATATATATATATATATATATATATATATATATATATGTGTGTGTGTGTGTGTGTGTGTGTGTATTTATTCTATTTTTCATTTCTAGACATTTTTCTATAACTCTCGTGGCGTGAAAAAAAAAAACTAACAGGTGATTAAATTTGAAAATTTAAAAAAATCAAACAAACTGATATCTTGGAAAAAATTTAAAAAAAAAACAACAAAAAAAAAACAACTAAAAACATCCATTCTGCTTGAAAAAAAATTGCCTGGTTATAGCTTCTGAAAATAACCCCAATGAGATATTTAATCAAACATCGGAAATACTTAATGGTTGCAGGCATAACAAATTGGCTACTTAGCAAATAGAATGTAGATTTTGTTTGTTTTCTCTTTTTTTTTTTCTTTTTTTTTTTGTTTTCAAGCTAATTTTTTATACCCAAAGGTGGCTGGTTTATCGTTTGGGCCAACTCTCTTTAGTCTGCATTATTCTGCTGATCCAGTTGGTGAAACCTCAGTAGATAGTTTCTGACTCTTTATGTAATCATATATATATATATATATATATATATATATATATATAAGTTTGGATGGCACTGACCTACAGTTAACGTCGGTTAGAAACTGTCAAATGTTTGTCTGACTTTCAAATTGTTGAAAAACTGACAATCACCAACTATCAAGGATTATATGCCAATGCTCTGCTAACTTATATATATATATATATATATATGGATAATATCCGTTTATCATATTTGATGACGACCATTTGCTAAGCCATAGCTTACTGTATCACTTTAAATTGGTCTTTGTTGATATTTGAGAAATTATGTTTAAGACTAGACACACTTTTTTTTAATAAACTAAAAATGGAAACATTCTGTATATTGTGTTACAGATTCTTCCGAACAATATTCCTGAGGTCTTGAATTCAGTGTTTTTCCTTCAAGTTCAGTTGCCTTTCAAAGTTCGATCTTTCTCACTCTCCATATATATATGTATATATATATATATTTGTGTGTGTGTGTGTGTTCAGATTTATTATTAAGTCATTTTTATTTAAACACACGTAAATTCAAAACTGGATATATATATATATATATAATCCAAACCTACAGATAAGTGTTGTATTTTAATAAAATATGTAAAAATCTACACTAACAGACATCTTAGATAGTGGCGGACATTGGCATAATGGTTAGTGTGTTCACCAATGGCTCGGGAAACCTGGGTTCAATCCTAGGTCGAGTCATACCGAAGACTCAAAAAATGGTACTTGATGCTACCTTGCCTAACCCTCAGCATTATAAGGTAAGGATCAATGGTAAAATGGAGCAATCCAGGGAATGGAGTAGCGCACTCCTCTACACATTGGTGTAGTAGCTATCGAAAAGGGAGCCTTCGGGTCACCCTCGAGTACGGTCGCCTACTTTACTTTCCTTACAATCACAGTTGCGACATCATATAATTCCACAAGAAAGCTTAAATAAGTTAAGCACGAAAGCCTTGTCTGTTATTTTCAATAAAATATGCTTACAAGAGAATTTACTTATATATATATATATATATATATATATATATGTGTGTGTGTGTGTGTGTGTCAGTGTAAAGTACTGAGGCTGCATACCTCTCACCATGGTATCGGTCTTATATCCACAGATATTAAGACAATTACAAAGAATCACAAACCTCTCAAATCAATATTCATTATGAAATCCAGAAAAAAGACTACCGAAACAATTATTTGTTTCTTGAAGAAAGCCATAATGTTAGAAACACGTGTAGAGTATAATTATATGAAATGAAACCTAAAGTACCACATTCAAATTTAATTGCGGACCTACTCATTTTAAGATATTTACTTTACTCTCATTGGTACAACAAAAAAGTTATATATATATATATATATGTGTGTGTGTGTGTGTGTGTGTGTGCGTGTGTGTATTTGTTCTGTTTTACGGCATATCAACCTCATCGATCATTTAATGACGAATCGAGATAAGGAAAATAAGTCTGAAAAGAAATTCAAAAGAGAGGTCTTAGGAATTAATGATAAACTTTAGATTATAAGTTGGTTATTTTTTTTTTTTTAGGATTTTATTTGTAGGGAATCATAATCGTTCCTTTTTTTTAAATTAAAAAATGATTTTTAAAATTAAAAAAAAGTTTTTTTAGAATATATCTAGTGAAGAAAGGGTAATTTGGTCTTATTGTAAATTTCTTTAGATTTTTGTGTATTACTTCACTGTTTTTAGAAATGATATCAGATTATTCATTTCAGTTTTTTGGAACAGTCCCTTCGTATTGTTTGCACCATAGAATGTTTTTCTTATATGGGCTAGGTCGGTACATTCGATGACAATTTGCTTCGCGGTGTAATTGGTCTGACATGCATAACACATTGATTATTATTTTCCTTCGAGTAAATAAAAGTGTGTTATCCTTGCATGACCTATTCGGAGTCTGGACAATATATTTTCGATTTTTTCTGAAGCTTTATTTCCATTCATCCAGTGAGGGTTTAATTTCTAATAATTTGTTATTTTCATTATTGTTCCAGCGTTGTTGTCTTTGCTGTAGTATGTATTTAACTATTTTCATTCTAAAGTCTGTGTGTGGCTGCTTTATCTGGTCGGTCATTTCCGCTGATGCCATTATGACTTGGGACCCAACATGCGAGGGGCTTTCAATAAGTTTCCAGACTTTTTTTTACAGGCATTTAAAATTGTCGTAGACTCTTGAAAATTCACTATGTTATTGCTATACATCATGAGATGACTGACCAATTTTTATGATTTCAGATTTAAATTAACAGCTACAGCAGGAATTGGAACACACCCTACTAAAGCTTGATGGTCACAGCTGGTGAATTTCAAAAATGCAATCTGGACGTGAGGATACTTTAGAAGAACGATATGCAATACAATTCTGTTTTAAACTTGGAAAAAAATGTCACAGAAACGTATGGAATGCTTCAGACTGTTTCGACCATCTTACATGAATCGAGCATCAGTTTTTGAGTGGCATAAGAGATTCAAGGAAGGAAGGGAGTCTGTGAGGGATGATGAGAGGTGTGGAAAGAGTAAGGAAGTCAGAACACCAGAGTTGATTGGCCAAAGGGTTAGGGCTAGGGTTACTATGTTGAGGTTTTAAGGGAGTTCAGGTAGAGATTCGGTCGAAGAGACCAGCATTCTTCAAATTGGGTCAGTGTCATTTCCATCAGGACAATGCACCAGTCCACAACTCCATCCTTGTCACAGACTATTTGACCAAGATGGGCATTAAGAAGGCCGATCATAGTGGGGATTTAGGGGATGGGAAGGTCGGGTACGAGCCGAGGCTCGAACCCTGCTAGTCTATGCTGCTTATTGACCCACTAAGTGCAATTTGGGTCTAATGAGTCAAGCAGTTTCCCGAACACCAATCTGTGTGCGGGCACGGATGCCGGGTTATAGCTTGGATTAGACAGCAAGGTCTAGTGCTATACATAGGGGACAAAGGTGTCAATGTTGCAGCTCGTCCAGCCGAAGTTAGGGGCTTTTCGGCCGCGAATCTGCCACTGATTTCGATACCCCATCCGGCACTAATACCAGACGGCCCAATTGTATGTTTTCGTAGAACCAATTAAAATAATCCTCCATAAATGATTTAACAGTTCTATGTGGCCCATAGATGGGAAGATAATAGACGCTAAAACTCCTAGTCAAAGAGAAGAATAGCAATGAAGGGGTGCTCATTTCCTAAAGTCCAGGAACAGGAGGTTCTGCATTAAATGCAGTTTATTGTCATACACAAGACAATTGTTGGTTGTTCGGATTTTATGGCTCATCAACCCTTGCCGGGATCAATGGATGATAGGGACGAATGGGGAGAGAGAGAGAGAGAGAGAGAGAGAGAGAAAGAGAGTCAAGGAAATACGTACAGTCAGTGCGATTTCATGATGATGAGAAGCAAGGACGAATTCATGAAGGAGGTTCTTCGATGGAACCCCCGCTAATGGACGTGCTAGAGTTGGTCGACCAACAAGAACTTATTCACATCAGCTTTCTGCTGACACAGGATGTAGTCTGGAAAACCTACAGAGAGTGATGGAAGATCAGGAGGAATACAGGAAGAAAGAGAGAGAGAGAGTGTGTGTGTGAGAGAGAGAGAGAGAGAAAGAGAGAGAGAGAGAGAGAGAAAGAGTCGGGGAAATCCGTACTGGCAATGTGAGGTCATCATGATGCAGTATTACCATGTAATAGCAATAATTCTGTTTTGCACGCAGATAAATCGTTCCAAGCATCGTTATTTAACACTAACAATTCAATTTAACATTTCTCATTTGATTACACACAGTTGAATTCTTAAACAGTTGTATCTGATCTATTGATGGGAAACCTAATAAGTACCACCACTCCGGGTCAGAGTTGACAAACTAGAAACGGCAATGAAGGAGTTCTCTACAAAGCTCAAGGATTGGAGACTCACAATCAGGTTCAGTTTATTATCATATATTAGGACACTTGCTAGGAGGGTCTTACTCCTTCTATAGAAATGCAATCGGCGTATTGTATTGTCCCAGCCGAAAGGGCTGGTTCTCGTTGGGATTGGGTCTTTCTCATCTTCAAAGATGCAGTCGGTACATTCTACTGTCCCAGCCGTCACAGTGGTTGGCACATATGAACAGACTAAGATAGATAGATAGATAGAACTAGACTGACATAGATAGATAGATAGATAGATAGATCTAGACTGACATAGATAAATAGCTAGATAGATAGATCTAGACTGGCATAGATAGACAGCTAGATAGAACTAGACTGGGATAGATAGATAGATAGATAGATAGATAGATAGAAGTAGAGACTAAGATTAACAGATAAATATATATATAAAGCAAATGAGATAGATAAAGAGATAGACGATAAAGTAATGAGGCTGATTGTATGAAATATCATTACTTGTGATATACATCAGTGGTAATGTTTGCGCCCTGCGGCAGTGCTTATTACTTAACGGTATGCACCACCTACACTCCGTAAGTTGGCATTTGCAAGACTATGCAAGACTCAGCTATCTTTCGATATAACGTCACTATAATTGTAACAATACATGAAACAAATTATTGGTCGGAATCCAATCACGCAAGGATAAAAAATCGCAGAACTTCCAGTCGGTATCCAGTATTCTCAAAGAATTAGTGAATTTAAATTCTTGCTGGACGACCATCCCATACTAGTCTATGAGTAGGAGTCCACAAAAGAACATTGCTAACGAGTTCGTTTTTACGCCTTCAGCACTGCCTAATATGTCTTGTTCGTCTTTCTAGGATGCTTTGTGAGATGGGAGGTAAATAACCATACTGTGGCTGCTTTGTCAGGTGCTGCTTCCTGGATTTGTTCAAAACTGCACGGAACTTTTCTGTGAAGGTTTTTTCTACTTGAATTTGGTTGGAGTCCTGGTAGGTTAGTGAAAAAGCACTGTATAATAGACACCGTCTCAGTTTGAGAGAATTTCCGTTTTATTTTATCAGAGAAACTAGATTTCTATATGGTCAATCTGTCAAAAGTACTCTACTCCATCACTCTCTGTTTGTTCATATCCCTTTCAACATCGAATAGTATATCTGGATAAGGAAGCGACAATTTCTATAAAAAATATTGGTCATATTACAGTTACACCAATACGTTCCAATAAATGATTGTTAATTGTTGACGGGGAGTTCTACTTGTCTTTGGGTTACTAAAACCCAGGCAACTTTGTTCCAACGTTAAAACGAAGTGTCATTCTCTACCTGTGGTTGCCCAATCGGCTGTGGCTGTAGAATACACCGACTGCACCTCTGCAGAAGGGTAAGACCCCCCACCAATGTGTGTCCTGGATATGACAATAAACAATCTGATGGTGAGGTTCCAGTAATGCTGGGGCTTTGAGGAATGCGGAGCACCCCTTCATTGCCATTGCTTCCAGGTCCACTCTGGCCCGGCGTGGTAGCATCTGATAGGGCCCTATCGATGGGTTAAATAGAAATAGCGGCATACTTATGTTAAACTGAATTGTTTGACTAAACTGAATAGCTTGAAATACAAATGTTTTTGACAAATAAACCGCACTTTAATTCGAACTGCGTGCTTATGCTAAACTGAATTATTTGAAATGGAACTGTTTTTTGACATTGAAAGTGTACTTACATGAAACTGATAAGTTTAATATAGAACTGTTTTGACATTTAACTGTGTACAAACAAAATCTGTACATATACTAAAAAAAAAATAGCTGATTTAGAACTGCTTGACTAAACCAAATAACTTGGAATAGAAACGTTTTTCACAATTAAACTCTACTTACATTTAAACTGCGTACTTATGCTAAACTGAATTGTTTGAAATTGAACTGATTATTTTCATAAAAGGGATTTGGCGTTAAATAATTAACAAAGGTTGAATGCCATAAAACCCAACCAAACAACCAACCAACCAACCTATCTGTGGATCTTTCAAACACAACGTGGGCACTGAGTGTATTGATAAACAAACTACTTGCATGTGGTTGTCGTGAAGCCAAAGCCATGATAAAATACTGTGACATGTATAGTACCGCATTTGGCGCCGTGATCAGGATAAGAACAATTGTTATTATAACATTTGGTACCAAAACTTGTCGTGAACTACGGTATTACAGATTTGGCGCTGGTATCGGCGTTGGTATCGTTGGTCGTGATATTGTTACAGTAGTACTGTACAAAGGTATTTAGAGATATTACAACACTTAGTGGCAGTGACAAGTATAGAAATACATATAGCTGCTGAGGTATATGAACGGGTCAACTAAACTTAAAGACTTGTCACTAAAATCAGAGATTGCTCTTTCTTGTTTAAAACACGTGAAATCTTTTTTATTCGCATTTACATAGAGACCAATAACGCCTGCTGCTTGTTCCAGACTATGCAGCAAGGATTCGGTCTGGGCAGAAGCGTTAGATTGACAGCATAGTTTGGACCTGTTTAAAATTATTTTTTGAGAGACAAAAGATGTGTTCTACCTCAATATTGATCAGCTTATCTTCAATCAGGGTCTCTAACCTAAGAACTAAATTTTTTTAAATTTAGAGTTCCCAGGACTTACTAGATCGAACCCATCCAGAAATGCATTCGATTAGCCCCGATGGTTTAAAGAGTGATGCACAAACTTTCGAGACTTTTTTTCGTATGGGCACTTTTGTTGATAGTACACACATGAAACTCTAGTCCCCTTTCAAGTAATCTCCTCCGGCTGCAATGCACTTGTTGTACCGTTACAAAACTTCTGAAAGGCCCCATGGAAGTCCTCTTGCGTGAGCGTGTCAATGACCTTCGTCACAGCCTCTCTCATCTCCTCAATTGTCTCACAATGACAGCCTCGGAGCTTAGGGAGTAACCAAAAGTCACAGGGAGCAGGGTCTTGACTATAGGGACGCTGAGGAACCGTCTTGATGCCCATCTTGGTCAAATAGTCTGTGACAAGGATGGAGTTGTGGACTGGTGCATTGTCTTGGTGGAAATGCCACTGATCCGTTTTGAAAAGTGCTCGCCTCTTCCCACGGAATCTCTTTCTGAACTCCCTTACAACATCAACATAGTAACCCTAACCCTAACACTTTGGCCAATCGACTCTGGTACATTGACTTCCTTACTCCTTTCACACCTCTCATCATCCCTCACAGACTACCTGCCCTCCTTAAATCTCTTATGCCACTCAAAAACTGATGCTTGATTCATGCAAGATGGTCGAAAAGCAGTCTGAAGCATTCCATACGTTTCTGTGACATTTTTTTCCAAGTTTAAAACAGAATTTTATTGCATATCGTTCTTCCTCACGTCCAGATTGCATTATTGAAATTCACTAGCTGTGACAATCAGATTTTAGTAGGGTGTATTCCAGTTGCTGCTGTAGCTGTTCATTTGAAGCTAAAATCATAAAAATTGGTCAGTCATCTCATAAGACGTATAGCAATAACATACTGAATGTTCAAGAGTCTACACCAATTTAAAATGCCTGTATAAAAAAAAAAGTCTGGAAACTTATTGAGAAGAGACAAGAACAAAGCGCAGTCTAAAATAGATGAAGAGGAAAATGTGTATTGAAAGGCTAAACAGAGAGGCAAATGGTACACAACAACATCCGACTCATGTCACGTGTAAACAATGTTAGAAGTGAATACTTTATTACAGACTGGGGGGGGGTAAAGCGGGTAGTGTAGAAACCTGTGATATCTTATATTTAATAAAGATATCCTTAAATATCAATAAATTTAAGCCGGTCTCCGTGTAGCCCGCATATCGACTGACCCGTTGACCCCTTCTAATCATGGTATATTAGTCCAATAAATGGCTTCCGACCTTCTCTGTCAACTCTGAAGTTTTACTGCCTTTAATATTTCTGTCCGCTTCTTTACGACCGCCATCTTGTCCGAAATTTTCTAGTTCTTTTATTTAAAAAAAAATGTGCTGGTTTTCCTTGCTTGATGGGTGAAATCCACCCACCCAACACCCCCCCTCTCTCTCTCTCTCTCTCAGAATGTCTGTCTGTCTCTCCCTCTCTCATTCTCCCTCGCTTATAAATATTCTTTTAGAGAAATATTATCTGATTCTTCTTTTTAAAACCCAACCCAAGGTTTTAGTATTTTTATCGAAATTTTTCTTTTTTTTTTTTGCTGTTCTTTATTCTTTAACACATCTATCTTTCTATCTATCTTTCTTTCTTCATTTCTTTGACTTTATAGTTTAATTCTTTTTCCTTTCTTTCTTCCTTACTTTCTTTCTTTTGTTTTTTCTTTCTTTGACTTTATGCTCTTATTCTTCTTTATTGTCTTAATTTGGATTTCTTTCTTTTTTTTCTTTCTAATTTTTTCTTTCTTTCTTTCTTTGACTTTATGCTCTCATTCTTCTTTAGTGTCTTAATTTGGATTTCCTTCTTTCTTTCTTCTTTTCTTTCCTTCTTTCTTTCTTGCATTCTTTCTTTCTGTCTTTCTTTTTTTTCTTTCTTTGACTTTATGCTCTAATTCTTCTTTATTGTCTTAATTTGGATTTCCTTCCTTCTTTCTTTTTTTTCTTTCTTTCTTTCTTTCTTTCTTGCATTCTTTCTTTCTTTCTTTCTTTTTTTTCTTTCTTTGACTTTATGCTCTAATTCTTCTTTATAGTCTTAATTTGGATTTTTTCTTTCTTTCTTTCTTTCTTTCTTTCTTTCTTTCTTTCTTTCTTTCTTTGACTTTATGCTCTCATTCTTCTTTATTTTCTTAATTTGGATTTCCTTCTTTCTTTCTTTCTTTTTTTCTTTCTTTCATTCTTTCTTTTTTTCTTTCTTTCTTTCTTTCTTTTCTTTCTTTGACTTTATGCTCTAATTCTTCTTGATAGTCTTAATTTGGATTTCTTTCTTTCTTTCTTTTTCTTTCTTTCTTTTTTTCTTTCTTTCATTCTTTCTTGCATTCTTTCTTTCTTTCTTTCTTTCTTTCTTTTCTTTCTTTGACTTTATGCTCTAATTCTTCTTTATAGTCTTAATTTGGATTTCTTTCTTTCTTTCTTTCTTTTTCTTTCTTTCTTTCTTTCTTTCTTTCTTTCTTTGACTTTATGCTCTTATTCTTCTTTATTCTCTTAATTTGGATTTCCTTCTTTCTTTCTTTCTTTCTTTCTTTCTTTATTTGACTTAATAATTTAATTCTTTTCTCTTGTCGCTTTTGGATCTCTTTCTTTCATTCTTTCTTTCTTTCTTTCTTTCTTTCAATTTATCTTTGACTTCATAATCTATTTCTTTTTTGTGGTCTTAATTTCGATTACTTTCTTTCTTTATCTATTTCTATCTACCTTTCTTTCTTTCTTTCTTTCTTCATTCTTTCTATTTTTCTTTTAATTCATAATCTAATTCTTTCTGTTGGCCTAATTTCGATTTCTTTCTTTCTTTCTTCCTTTCTTTCTTTCTTTCTTTTTTCTTTTTATCTACCTTTCTTTCTTTGTTTTTTGACTTTATTCTTTCATTCATTTTGGTAGTATTCATATGGATTTCTTTCTTTCTTTTTTCTTTTTAATTCCCTTTTTCTTTCTATCTCCCTTTTATTCTTTCTTTCTTTTTTTCATTCTTTGTATTTTTCTTTGACTTCATAATCTAATTCTTTTTTTGTGGTCCTAATTTCGATTTCTTTCTTTCTTTCTTTCTTTCTTTCTTTCTTTCTTTCTTTCTTTCTTTCTAACTAGCCTTTTTCTTTCTATCTACCGTTCTTTCTTTCGATCTTTCTTTCTTTCTTTTTTTCTTTCTATCTACCTTTCTTTCTTTCTTTCTTTTTTCTTTCTAACTAGCTTTTTTCTTTCTATCTACCGTTCTTTCTTTCGATCTTTCTTTCTTTTTTCTTTCTATCTACCTTTCTTTCTTTCTTTCTTTTTTCTTTCTAACTAGCTTTTTTCTTTCTATCTACCGTTCTTTCTTTCTTTCTTTCTTTCTTTCTTTCTTTTCATTCTTTGTATTTTTCTTTGACTTCATAATCTAATTCTTTTTTTGTGATTCTAATTATGATTTCTTTCTTTCTTTCTTTCTTTTTTGTTTCTTTCTAACAAGCTTTTTTCTTTCTATCTAATTTTCTTTCTTTCGATTTTTCTTTCTTTCTTTTTTTCTTTCTTTCTTTCTTTTTTTCATCCTTTGTATTTTTCTTTGACTTCATAATCTAATTTTTTTTTTGTGATTCTAATTGCGATTTCTTTTTCTTTCTTTCTTTCTTTCTTTCTTTCTTTCTTTCTTTCTTTTATTCTTTGTATTTTTCTTTGTCTTCATAATCTAATTCTTTTTTTTTTGTGGTCCTAATTTCGATTTCTGTCTTTCTTCTTTCCTTCTTTCTTTCTTTCTACATTTTTTCTTTCTTTCTCGTTTTTATTCTTTTTATTTTTCTGAGACTTCATATTCTAATTCTTTTTTCGTGGTCTTAATTTCGATTTCTTTCTTTCTTTCTTTCTTTCTTTCTTTCTTTCTTTCTTTCAATTTATCCTTGACTTCATAATCTATTTCTTTTTTGTGGTCCTAATTTCGATTTATTTATTTATTTATTCCTACCTATCTTTCTTTCTTTCTTTCTTTTCTTTTTATCTACCTTTCTTTCTTTCTTTCTTTCTTTCTTTCTTTCTTTCTTTCTATTTTTCTTTTAATTCATAATCTAATTCTTTTTTTGTGGTCTTAATTTCGATTTCTTTCTTTCTTTCTTTCTTTTTTCCTTCTTTCTTTTCTTTCTTTCTTTCTTTCTTTCTTTCTTTCTCTCTTTTTTTCTTTGTCTTCATGCTTTATTTCTTTTTTGTTCTCTTAATTTTGATATTTTTTTCTTTCTTTCTTTTTTTCTGTTTTTATTTTCTTTCCTTCTTTCTTTGACTTTTAGCTTTAATTCATTTTTCTCGTCTTAATTTGGATCTCTTCCTTTTTTCTTTCTTTCTCTCATTCTTTCTTTTTTCTTTCGGTATTTCTTTCTATCCACCTTTCTTTCTTTCTTTATTTCTTTCTTTTCACTTAATAATTTAATTCTTTTCTGTTGTCTTCATTTGTATTTTTCTTTCTTTTTTTTTCTTTCTTTTTTCTTTCTTTCTTCCTTTCTCTCTTTGACCTTATGCTTTAATTCTCTTTTGATGCCTTAATTTGGATTTCTTTCTTTCTATCTTTCTTTGTATCTTTTTTTCTTTCACTTTATATTTTAATTCCTTTCTGTTGTCTTCATTTGGATTTTTGGTTTGTTTCTTTGTTTCTTTCTTTTTTTCATCCTTTCTTTTTCTCTTTCTTTCGTTCTCTCTTTCTTTCTTTCTTTCTTCGGTTTTTGTCTTAATTTTATATTTTAATTCTTTTTTGTTGTCTTATTTGGATTTCTTTCTTTCTTTCTTTCTTTCTTTCTTTCTTTCTTTGAATCTTTATCAGGTGAAGAAAACGATTTAGATTTAAAAAGAAGCCACCAAGAAAGTCTCAACGCAAGAGTTTGCATGCCCCATCTTACTGTCACTGATTCCTCATTTTGTCTTTTATCAATTAAAAGTCATAAAAAATGAAAAAAATGTTCGCCTGAAAATTTGTTTGCGTTGTTATTCCTCATCAACGAATAAGAACAAAGATGGCGACACAATAGAGACATCGGAGCGACCGATATGACAAGACATTGTGGCCAGAGCAAAAACGAAGTGAATTTAAGAACGAACTATGGTCGGCAGAGGAGATGGGAGATGACCGATCATAGAGTAAAGTCGATGTGAATATACGGTAGATCGACAGACCAAAAGTCTATGCAACGCGAACATGATAAATCCTTCCATGATAAGAAAATTGAAAAATTCTTTCAGGAAATCCAGAAAGGTGCAAGTCACTAAATTCTGTTTAAGCAATTGTCAACCAAGACTGACGTATTCCTTTGTACTCAAAAAAGACAAACAACCATATTGTATAACATGTCAAACACTCTACACTGTTGAACATTTTCTCATAATATGCAAAGATTAAGCATTGCTCACTTAAGACTTACGCAAGAGGAACTGCCAGAGTGTAGAGCATGTCAAACATCTTCCTGGGAGAGGGGAGTGCCCCTTCATTGCCATCGCTCCCAGGTCCTCTCAGGCCCGGAGTGGTAGCACTTGATGGAGCCCTATCTATGGGTTAAATAGAACTAACAGCATTCTTATGCTAAACTGAATTGTTTGAGTAAACTGAATAGCTTGAAATAGAAATGTTTTTGACAATTAAACCGTATTTACATTTAAAATGCATGCTTATTCTAAACTGAATTATTTGAAATAGAAGTGTTTTTCGACATTAAACTTGTATTTACACTTAACTGAATGGTTACATATAACTTCTTGAATAGTTTGAAATAAATGTTTTTGACAATTAAACTGTGTACTTATGCTAGACTGAATTGTTTTAAATAGAACAGATTATTTACATTAAAATCGATTTGGCGTTAAATAACCTACAAAGGTTGATATGCCATAAAACCCACCAAAGCAAACCAAACGGAACTTTTTAACGCAAACAAAATAAAGGATCTATTTAAAGATGACGATACGGATCGTCATTTTGTCCTTCTTGAGAGAAAGAAAAAATATACCAAGAATTTTAAACTTAAATATGATCAGTGACATATAAAGTAATTATTTAATGAAAACAAGCAAACTATCCCACATTATGTTGGAATTTTACACTGTAAAATGTAAAACAGCTCTATTTCAAACAGTTCAGTTTAGCATAAGCACATAGTTTAGTTCTATATGACCCATAGATACGACCCTATCAGGTGCGACCTCTCCGGTATAGAGTGGAATTGGAAGCGATGGCAATAAAAGGGTACCCCGCATTCCCCAAAGCTCGAGCATTATTGGGACCTCATCATCAAATTTTCTAGTGTCATATCTCGGACACCCGTTAAGAGAGTCTTACCCTGCTGCAGAGACAAAATCGGTGTATTTTGTACCCCAGCAGATAGGGATATATATATATATATATATATATATATATATGTGTGTGTGTGTGTGTGTGTGTATGTGTGTGTGTGTGTGTGTGAAAAGATGTTTATAGAATAAACACTTGCCAACTGGAAACCATCTTGCAAAGAGACTGGATGAACTGAAAAAGCAAATGAAAATTAAAACCAACACAAAATATTATTAGATCAACCATGATAGTGAGGAGAGTGCTATCGTTTGTTTTGGTCGGAGGTGCCCGTGGTGTAATGGTTATCGTTGTAGGAAATGGACACGGCGACTCGAGTTCAAATCCTGGACGAGACTGATTGCATTTCACATAACGCTAATACCCTTGGGAAAGGTATGAATCCAATTATTCTCCCTCCAGCTATGGATAAATAGTAGGACAGACTAGGTTCTTCAGCTTTGGTGAGGCAACTAGTCTGGGAAAAGGAAAACTCTGAATTCAAACCTGTTAAACTCCGCTTAAAAATTGACCTTGTATCATATCCTGCCCGAGCGGAGGATTTGGTAAATAGGATCATTTGTTTTACATAAGATAAGTACCAGCTACCTCTTGCATGAGGATTATGCTATAAAAATAAGAGTTTATGATCATGTCCATAATCCCTGGGGGGGGGATATCATTCCAAAGATTTTTGCTTAAAGATTGATAGATTCACTGATCCAAATAAGACTTAGGATTAATGAGAATCTAAAAGAGAATTTTGTAAATTTTAGCAGACTTGCTGTCCCTTGAGGCCTTGAAAATACACTAGTACTTCTAGCCATTTTTTAAACCTCGCTTAGATTCCCACAAGGCCAGAATTCGGTGTTACTGTATGATTGAGTGACTGATTTTAAGGACGTCAAACTTTGCGGGGTAATTTTATGCATTGAGGTCAGGAAATCACCTTCATTGTTCGTTCATATTTACATTTTTTGTTTAGATGATTATTAATTTTATTGCTGACTTTTGTCCTCATCTTAGTAGTTTTTTCTTTTTTGTTTTTCTCACTATGTTTCGGCTAAATTTCACCTCTGGCCCTCTTCAGGTGATTAACCGCGACCTCGGATAGGATTGCTGAGTCTTGTAACCGTATCCCCATAGTTGTTGTTTATCGCACCACATTTTGACCAAGTAACAAAGTAACATAGTAAGAAAAAAAAAAAACTACCAAGATGAGGACAAAATGGTGTCCTCGTGGTGTAATGGTTAAAGCGATGAAGTTCGTACTCCAGTCGCGCTATTACGTTCACTTTCGGGCAAATACCCTTGGGAAAGGTATGAACCCCCTTATTCTCCCTCCAGCTATGGGTAAATAGTAGGACGGACTAGGTTCTTCAGCCTTGGTGAGGCAACTAGTCTAGGAGAAGGAAAACTCTGAATTCAAACCTGTTAAACTCCACTTAAAAATTGACCTTGTGTCATATCCTGCCTGAGCGGAGGGGTTGGGTAAATAGTACCAAGATGAGGACAAAAGTTCACAATAAAATTAATACTCAGATTAAGAAGCCTCTTATCGAAAAGGATTCCTAATGAAGACAATTTTGTTTAGATGTTTCTAAAGAGTTTTTGGTTTGCACACGGTTCTATTGAATATAAATAGTTTTAAACAGACCTATTTGACGCATATTTGGGAACCTAAAAGATATTACCCCTAAAGTGGAGAAGAAGTAATTGCAATTAAGAATTTCTCCACGCGTTCTCAAATCTTCAGAACTGGAGCCTCGCCACCAGGTGCAGTTTGATGTCATAACCAGGATGCGCTGCGAATGCGTATTTTTTTGTAAAGATGATTATCGTAGGAAATGGAATCGACAACTCGAATTCAAAACATTTACAAGGCTCTTTGCGCTACATTTAATACAAATGCCATTGGGAATTAAACATGTTCTCTCCCCATCCGTGAGTGAATAGTTGGTCAGACTGTGTTCTTTAACTTTAGTTTGCCACCACTTTACGAGAAAGAAAAATCTTAATTCAAATCAGATGTTCCCCGCCTAAAAAACTGACTTTGTGTCACAACCTGACTTTGGTTGGGTAAATATATTCAAGGGCACCCCTTTTGGAGGGGTCTTATTCTTCTACAGGAGATACGGTCAGCGTATTTAAACGTTCGGTTATCGAGAGTATCACCTAATGAAAAATAAACAAAAGTCTGTCGACAGGTATTGCATTATAGAAAACAGAAGTAATGAAAAAAGTGAATTTTGTTATTTTTTTGGGGGGAGGGGGGATCAAACGTGTGATAGGACAGTCATATTTTGACCCCACTCGAATTGCAAATTATGAATGCAATGGATTAATGGCGAATATTTCAAGTCAAAGAAGATGAAAGAAACAGCCAAGGAAAGTGAAAAATTTAAGACATATGAATTCATTAATAATCGTTATAATCATAGGAAATTTTAGAAAAAAATCAGAAGGGGAAAAACAGAATGAAATCCTTAAATAGGTTTCCAAATGAGACATTTGAGAACTTGATTCTCGGAAGCGATTCTTTTGATAGGAGTAAAGACTTTCGCCCGAATCTAAAAGACAAAAAAAAAGAGAGTATTAAAGATTGCATTTAAATATAGGAAGTCTTCCTAAAATAATTTGGCTTTTTCTTCCATCTTATTTTTTTGTGTGTATGTGCGTTTTATTTTCCCTGTTTCCTGTAAAGGAGTTTCAATCCTATGTATTTATAGACAATAGCTTTGTTTACCTACGTATCCATTTTAATTTCTTCATTTTTCGTTAGCTTTCTTTTTTCCCTTTTTTTCTTTTTCTTGGTGGGGGACTTTACTTAATCCACATTGGAAACATTTTTAATCTATTTTTTGTTGTTTATTTCTTTAGTTTTCTTTGTTAATTCAACTAAATTCCACTCCAGCTTCTTCCTGTATTTAGATTTCAAAGAAAACTATTAAATCAATTATATACAGCGGACGAAGAAAGGAGAAAAAAAGATTTCTTAAAAGAAATAAAAAGAAGGCACAAAAAAAAAATACAAAAAAAATACAAAAAAAAAATGCGGGAAAGGGTGGATTTAGACAATAACGGAAGAAGTCAAGTTTCAATTAATTGAGGCCAAACTCAAATCCATTTCACTTAATTTAGCGTTTACTTTTACTTTCACTTTCAAGCCTTTTTATTTATATATATTTTTTTTTGCTTAGAATAATTTCTTTTTGACGTTTTTAATCTGTAATTTAAAGGCCAGTGTTCTTAACTATCTACAATATGTACGGCGGTAACATCGGTCTTTCTTTTCTCAAACAATCTACTGCAATACCATTATGATTATTATGATACTTTAACTTTATTGTCGTGAAGATAATTTCGCATTTTCATAATTTTCGTTACAATCACAAGAACATTTTATAATTATTATTATTATTATTATTATTATTATTATTATTATTATTATTACTATTATTATTATTATTATTATTCACTCATTAGAATTTTTCACATCAGCGTTAGCCGATGGTTTTTCACTGGAGTCTGAGTGACAGCAAGTCTCCTCAAGTCTCCAGAACTCTTCTCAGTATTCTGGCCGTTCTCACTAATGCTGTCGTTTGGATGGTCTCCACTCATCCGCCAACTTCCAAGTCTCCCAGTCCCTTATTTTCTTTAACTTCGTACTTCTCTCTTTGTTTTTCGCTTTTAATTTTTTATTTTTTTAAATAGATTTTTGAAACGCATTGTTGTCTTCGTGAGCATTTTTTCATCCTCTTTTTATTTAAAAAAATTTTTTTTTTGTAATTTCCAACTCACTTGGAACAAATCTTTATTTCTTTCTATCCAAATTCACACACATTTTTTTAAACATCCTACATTTAAATAGGGAATTCTTTCGGCGTAGTGGTTAACGTGCTGGACTCTGACATCGAACTGAGCGGTTTCGAACTCCAGTCTCGCTATTACGTTCGCTTTCCGAAATGTATAAACCCTTTATTCCCCCTGCGATGGATTAAATATTACCGCTAATGTTCTTTTATAAGGATGGACTCGGCATTAAATAACCCTCTAAGAATGATATGTCATTAAACAAAGAAACCAAGTCAAACCAAAACTCTTATTCATTCCTATGATTATCTGTTCTCTTTGAGTCGAAGAATTCTATGAACAGGAAGCCGAATGTAGAATCACACAAAGACACATACACATGCACACACACACACACATATACAGATACGTAAATAACTATATCTCAAATATATATTTTTTCTTTGTATGAAGATGCAGATCTATCATTTTTTGCGGTGTCCACGAGGTGTAATTGTTAAAACGATGGACTGCGGAATCGTAGTATGCGAGTTCGAATTGCAGTCGCGCTATTACGTTCACTTTCGGACAAATACCCTTGGGAAAGGTATGAGCGCCCTTGTCCTCCCAGCTATGGGTTAAATAGTACCACTACAGTTCTTCTAGGAGAATGGCTTCAGCATTAAATAACCTAAAAATGTTGATATGCCATTAAACAAAGAAACCACACCTCGAACATTTTTAAAAAATATATAGGTTCCACCGAAAAAGATATTATTACGAAATATATGAGTGATTTTAAAAAGGTTTTTCTTACATATATATATATATATATATATATATATATATATATATATATATATATATATATATATATATATATATATAGTATTATTCGGTCCAGTTAACCCAGAGTTGGGAGTAATTACTTCAGGACAAGAAAATCATTCAAGAGCTGAACATTTAAATTTTACAGAGCAATAATTTCTTTAAAGAAAAAACCGGTCTTTGTTTTTTTCTTTAAAGAATATATATATATATATATATATATATATATATATATATATATATATATAGAATAATGTCTGTTTGGGCAGTATGTTATTATTCAAGCAAAATTTGTTAAAGACAACGGAACACGGTTCATTATTTTTTATTTTATTTTTTCAAGACTCCTTGTTAATTTTCTTGTGTCGGGATCTAGATAGTAAAAGAATTGTCCCATATCTTCTACCCACGCGCTTTCGAACATAGTTTTGGTCATCATCAGGGGTTGTGTGGTTTTGAGTTGACTGTTGAGTTTTTACTGTCTTAATTATGTGTTGCATTTTGTTTTAGAATTGTCGGTAGGAACGTTTTCGGTGTTTAGTTTTAAAACGGCTGGTTGGGAAAAGATTTACTAAAAGAGTTGGTGAGTTTTAGTTATTAAAAATAAAATGAAAAATAATAAATATTGTTCCATTATCTTTAACAAAACTAGCTTGAATATATACATGCACACACACACACACACACACACACACACACATATATATATATGATTTGTAAGTGAATATGTGGTGTCTTCAATAAGTTTCAAGACTTTTTTACAAGCTTTTAAAATTGTTGTAGACTTTTGAAAATTCAGTATGTTATTGCTATACATCTTCTGAGATGGCTGACCGATTTTTAAGATTTCAGCTTCAAATAAACAGCTACAGTAGCAATTGGAATACACCCTACTAAAGCCTGGTAATCACAACTAGCAAATTTCTAAAAATGCAATCAGGACGTCAGGACACTTTGGAAGAACGAAATGCAATAAAATTCTGTTTTAAACTTGGAAAAAATGCCCCAGAAACGTATGGAATGCTTCAGACTGCTTTTCGACCATCTTGCATGAATCAAAAATCAGTTTTTGAGTGGCATAAAAGATTCAAGGAAGGCAGGGAGCCTGTGAGGGATGATGAGAGGTGTGGGAGGAGTAAGGAAGTCAATAAACCAGAGTTGATTGGCCAAAGGGTTAGGGTTAGGGTTACTTTGTCGAAGTTTTAAGGGAGTTCAGGAAGAGAATCCTAGGGAAGAGGCCAGCACTCTTCAAATCGGGTCAGTGGCATTTCCACCAGGACAATGCACCAGTCCACAACTCAATCATTGTCACAGACTATTTGAGCAAGATGGGCATCAAGACAGTTCCTTACCGTCCCTATAGTCCAGACTTTGCTCCCTAAGCTCAGAGGCTGTCGTTATGAGACGATTGAGGAGATAAAAGAGGCTGTGACGAAGGTCATTGACATGCTCACACAATAGGACTTCCATGGGGCCTACCAGAAGTTGTTGTAACGGTACAACAATTGCATTGTAGCCGGAGGCAATTACTTTGAAGGGAACAAGAGTTTCATGTGTTTACTATCAATAATAGTGGCCCTACGAAAAAAAAAAACGTCTGGAAACTTTTTTAATGATCCTCGTATTTAGTAGGTAAGTTAATTTTTAAACGAGGAGTTGGACCTCTTTTGTATGTACATAATTAATTGGTCTCAAGCGTTCCAATCTAACACTGATAATTCTATTTAATATCAATCCTTTGTTTGCGCACAAATGTAATTCCAAACATTGCTATTTAATATTACTAATTCTGTTGATCGATAATTGCAACCATTTATAAATAAGTTGAACGCAGCTATATCGTTGCAAAGGATAGCTGATCAATATAAACCTTAGTAAATGATTGAACAGTCCTATTTGATCCGTAGATAGGGCCGTAACAGGTACTACAAATCTGGCTTAGAGTGGAGCTGGGAGGAAAGAAAGGAATACTCTTTCTTTTCCTCAAAGCTCCAGGACTAGAGCCTCACCGTCAGGTGCATTTTTGTGTCATACTCTAGGCACTCAAGGGTGGGAGTCTTAACATTAGCACAAATGCAGCCGACATATTCTATAGCCCCAGCCGACATAATGGTTGATTTTTATTTATATTTCGCTAATAAACACACACACCGTGGTCTAATGGTTATCGTCGTAGGAATTGGACACGACGATACGAGTTCAACTCCTGGACGAGACTGATTGCATTTCACATAGCACTAATACCCTTGGGAAAGGTATGAATACAATTATTCTCACTCCAGCTATGGGTAAATAGTAGGACAGATTAGGTTCTTCAGCCTTGGTGAGGCAACTAGTCTAGGAGAAGGAAAACTCTGAATTCAAACCTGTTAAACTCCGCTTAAAAAAATTGACCTTGTGTCATATCCTGCCCGAGCGGAGGGGTGGGTAAATATGATAAACACACACACGCACACACACACGCACACACACACGTACACACACACACATATACACGTATGTTCAAAATCGTTAGAATAAATTCCGATCATTTTAGTACATAAAGCGTCAGTTTGAAAACTATATTTACAGGATGTTAAAAGCGAATAAAATAATTCTCATGGCAAAAATATCCTCCACTTAATATTAAGATACTGTCAATAGAGAGCAATAAAGTTATCGTGGTTCATTATACTTTTTAATATACTTAGGAATCGTAGATACGAACTTAAACTTATGCATTTTACTAAAATGCCCGTCAAAAGTGTAATACTTCAAAATATGAACATTCTTTGACATCGAAATTTCAGCCCAGTAGGTTGGAGACGCAGATAACGCCGACTGCATCTCTGCAGATTGTTTGGTTGTTAGGGTTTCATGGCATATCAACCTTTGTAGGTTATTTTATGTCAAATCCATTTTTATACAAACAAACAGTTCTATTTTATACAATTCAGTTTAATATAAATACACGGTTCAATTGTCAAAACATTTCTATTTCAAGCTATTCAGTTTAGCCAAACGGTTCTTATTGAGGAAATTCTTTTTAGTATAACTAACTATAACTATTGTCGTCATCTCTATTGTTATATTTTCAACGTTTTGATCGATATGTCTTCCTTCAGGTGTTTCTTGTCAAACTCAGGAGCCTACACATACAACAGGACATATAGCGTAACGGTTTTAAGTGTTGGTTCCCTAATCTTCTAAGCGACAATCATCTGGAGGTTGTAGGTTCAATCTCGACTGCAGGTGAGTGACAATGCAGGAATACGTAACACTTATACCTATTTGTGGTTAACGGAATCAGAACAACTGACCCGCGTTTCGACTGATATGTCCTTCGGCCTTCTTCAGGTGTGTCTAGTCGAACTCGGAAGCTCACATGGAACTTCGAACTACGTCCTTTATCTAATCCACGGGGTTCGCTTATTCTGATTCCGTTACCCATTAACTGGGTACAACTGTCAAGTATTCCTGTATTGTTACTCGCCTGCAGTCAGGATTGAACCTCCAGTTGACTGTCTCCTTAGAAGCTTTGGAAACCAACGCATATAACCGTTACGACATATGTCCTGCTATACAGTTCAGACTGAATTTTTCGGACTTATAAACTTAATGTTCTTACATCACAATGAATTACTACTATTATGTATGATTTTTTTTACCTGAGCTCATATTACGATTTTTAAAAGTCAAACCTTTTTGATTATTGGTTCCCATGTTGTATTCATCGCTTTACGATGGATAATAGGGACGAGAGAGAGGGAAAGAGAGAGACAGAGAGAGACAGAGAGAGAGAGAGACAGAGAGACAGAAAGAGAAATCCATATGTATATATATCTACGTAGATATTTTTTTTTCAAAATAAAAATTATAACGATGATCATAAACATTAAAAAAGCATATATAAAAAAAAAACAAATTTTACAATAAAACAGCGAATTTTACAATAAAACTATGAAAAAACAAAACATTTCAATTTTTTTTTTTTTTTGAGTCGAGTAATCTTGAATCATGATAGAAACAATATTTTTTAAAAAATCACAAATTTTTCCCTCGACTCTCTGTTCCATGGTGATTTGATCTTCAAGTAAGCATAAAAATAAAGGCAGTAATTTCTCTTTTAAATGTATGTTACCTATTTTTGAAAATACGTTGCCTGAACATAACTAAACCAACGGTAAATTTTCAAGCAGATGTTTGCTTTCTTGTTTGCATTTGACTGCCGACTTTTATAAATCAGTTATCATTTTCTTATTTACTGGAAATTGTGTATTGCATAATTTTCCCTCTAAACACGAATAATAAGATTTTGACTTCTCCTTTTACATGGTGCATTCAATAAGTTTCGAGACTTTTTTGTACAGGCTTTTAAAATTGTTGTAGACTCTTGAAAATTCAGTATTTCATTGCTATACATCTTATGAGATGACTGACTGATTTTTATGATCAGCTACAGCAGCAATTGGAATACAACCTACCAAAGCCTGATTGTCACAGCTGGTGAATTTCAAAAATGCACTCTGGGCGTGAGGACACTTTAGAAGAACGATATACAATAAGATTATGTTTTAAACTTGAAAATATGCCCCAGAAACGTATGGAATGCTTCAGACTGCTTTTCAACCATCTTGCACGAATCGAACATCAGCTTTTGAGTGGCATAAGAGATTCAAAGAAGACAAGGAGTCTGTGAGGGATGATGAGAGGTGTGGGAGGAGTAAGGAAGTCAATACACCAGAGTTGATTGGCCAAAGGGTTAGGGTTAGGATTATCATGTTGAGGTTTTAAGGGAGTTCAGGAAGAGATTCCTAGGGAAGAGGCCAGCACTCGGGTCAGTGTCATTTCCACCAGGACAATGCGCCAGTCCACCACTCCATCTTTGTCACAGACAGTACCTCCCTATAGCCCAGATCTTGCTCCCTGTGACTCTTGGCAATTTCCTAAGCTCAGAGGCTGTCGTTATTAGACAATTGAGGAGATGAAAGAGACTGTGACGAAGGTCATTGACACGCTCACACAAGAGGACTTCTATGGGGCCTTCCAGAAGGTATTGGAACGGTACATCAAGCACATTACAACCGGAGGAGATTACTTCGAAGGGGACTTGAGTTTCATGCGTGTACTTTCAATAAAAGTGCCCATACGAAAAAAGTCTGGAACTTATTTAATGATCCTCGTATGTTTATAGTACATTTGACTTGTGGTTCTTTTCCTACAGCATCTTTTAAATTCCGTACACATTTTGAAAGCGTATCCTAATTAGGATATTATTTATCATGGAAGGGCGATTTCAAATGATAAATTTATCTTTCTAAGGTTTTTCAGTTGAGCCAATTTTGCAAGGTGATACATTAGAACAATATACTTTTATAATATGCTTAGATTACGTATAACAAACGTCAATAGTTCTTTTGAATAGAAATGGTTTGAAATTAAGTAAGATAAGAAGCAGATGATTCCCTGTGAAAACTATTACAGACACAGACAACAAAGGATCTCAGCCTTCTTGCAAATACACCTGCCGAATCCAGGCTGTGTTAGCTAGAGCAAGTAGCAGAAGGAAATTGGTCTCTACATAGACACAAATAAAAACAGATTTGAAAACAAGAAGCAATCTCCACTTGATGTGGAGAGTCTCTGAAATTAGTACATGAGTTCATATACCTAAACAGCAATATCTCATATCCTGAAAAGGATGTCAACAATAAAAGAAAAAAGTCAAGTTTCATTTAATTGTGGCCAAAATCAAATCATTTTCACTTAATTTAGTGATTACTTTTACTTTCACTTGAAAGCCTTTTTATTCTTTTATTCTTGGACGTTTTTAATATGTAATTTAAAGACAAATGTTCTTAACTATCTACAATATGTACTGAGGTAATATCAGTTTTTCTTTTTTCGAACAATCGGCTGCAATACCAATATGATGAATACGATAATCTAACTTTATTGTCGTAAAGATAATCTCGTATTTCCATAATTGTCGTTAAAATCATAAGAACATTGATTATCATTATTATTATTATTGTTATTATTATTTCCTCGTTAGAGTTTTTCACATCAGGGTTTCACTGGAGATTGAGTGACAGCAAGTCTCCTCAAGTTTCCAGGACTCTTCTCAGTATTCTGTCCGTTTTCAATAATGCTGTTGTTTGGATGGTCTCCACTCGGCCGCCAACTTTCAAATACTCCAGGCCCTTCAACAATCCTTTTGTTACCGTGCCAAAAGCACCAATCACAATTGGTATAATTGTCACTTTCATGTTCCATAGTTTTTTCAGTTCTCTTGCAAGGTCGAGGTACTTATCTCTCTTTTCACATTCTTTCTGTTTTATTCTCTGGTCAGCCTGGACAGCAAAGTCGACAATTTTGCAGATTTTCTTTTTTATTGATTATTATAAGGTCTGTTCTTCTGGCCGAGATAAGGTGATCTGTTTGTATATCAAAGTCCCATAGAAGTTTGTATTTGTCATTTTCTAGGACAGGTGCTGGGTTGTGCATATACCATTTGTTGGCATGGTCAGATTTAAATTTCTTGCACATCTCCCTGTGGATTACCTTGCCCACCCAGTCGTGTTTAGCCTTGTACTCCTTCTGTGCCAATTTGCTGCATTCGCTTATTATGTGATTGATTGTTTCATCTGTGTCACCGCATAGCCAATTATTATTATTATTGTTATTATTATTATTATAACTTAAGGACCTGCCAAGAACGATGAATAAGTGGGATAGATAATAAGAGAGTCTTGGAACTCCATACGACCATCACTATCTGATGATAATGATTATGATATATCAGTGCGTTTTTGCGTGTGTGCATGTGCGTGTGCCTGCGTCTGTGCTTGTATTTATGTGTGTGTGTGTGTGTGTGTGTGTGTGTGTGTGTGTCTGTGAAAAACTATAAAGGCTCAGATAAAAAGTTTTGTTCATGAATCTTAAATTTGACTGAAATTCAACTTTTATTCTGCAAGGACATCTTAAGATCGTAACATCTCTACTTCCAAGTTCAGTTAGCTGTCTAAATCTAAACAATATATATAATTGTAATGGCTTATGGTTATCAATGGCTCGCTTGAGTTAATAGTGGACAAAATTTTGCTCAATTTCAATGATAGGGCCTTTATGCGTATAGGAATATATATATATATATATATATATATATATATATAATACGTATATTGCCATATAGATATATAAGTTGTAAGTTGTTCGACCTAGTCGAAGGCAACCCGAAAGCTCCCTTTTTAATACCTACTACACCTAGGTGGAAAGTGGGGCGCTACTTTTTTCCCTGGATTGCTCCATTTACCCTTGATCCATACCTTATAATGCTGTATTAGCTATGACTCAACCAGGGATTGAACCCCGGTCTTCTGCTTATATAAAGCTATAGTGGTGCAATGATTACCGTCATAAGAAATTGATTAAGAGATCCGAGTTCAAACCCTGTATGAGGCTTTTTGCATTTCATATAGTGCAAATACCCATGGGAACTGTATGAATCCTATTATTCTCCTTCCAGTTGTGCATAAATAAAAGGGCAGATTGGACTCTTTAACCGTGTTAAGACAACCAGTATAGGAGAAAGAAAACAACTCTAAATTCAACCGTGTTAAATTCGGCTTAAAAGTGGCCCTTGTGTCGTATCCTGTGCGGGCAGGTGGGTTGGGTATACATATATATAGTCATCCACAGACAGATTTGTTTGGTTCTATCAGAACTCATCAGTGTGGCTAGACATACTAGATACCCGTAGCTGGGATCAAAACCCTGTTGACTTAAACGCCAATCCAAGACTCTACCACTTATCCACGAGGAAAGCAACAGCAGCAAAGTAAATTTTAAGCGGTTATGAATCACAATTACTATTGCTTACATACATCCGCTTAACGGCTACCGAGAGCTCAATTCATAGGAAGAAGAGCCTTGCATATAAGCTAATGGCAACACGATTACTTCATTCGCTAGAGAGCTCAACCCTACGGGGGTAGGTGACCATATATATATTGTCATCCTCATTCAATATATATATATATATATATGAGTGTGTGTGTCATCCACATTCAATATATGTATATATATATATATATATATATATATACGTTTGTGTTTGTGTGTCTGCCTGATTAGAAACATGATTGTGTTCATAAACAATTTTGGAAAGGATTTAGAGCAATCAAATGAAAACTGCGCCCTCATCGGCAGGAATACTAAGCAAGGTCTTGGATATTTGACTGTATTTGCTGTCACTCTATCTCCACCGATGACCACAAGAACATAATGATTGTTATAAACTGAATAAGAAGGCAGAGAACAACAACACTATGAATGAATAAATAAAATAAAACCCGCTTCCTCATAACATAGTCCATACAATTAGAAAAAAAAGTCGAGATATGAAACAAGGTCGTCTTAAAGCAGACAAATTTAGTTCGACCTGACTTCCGTCATTTTTATTTCCATTTTTATCTTTTTTTTTTTTTTCTTTGGATATTTTCTTAAATCTTACGTCAATTATTTCTTTATTTTCATTTCTTTCTTTCTTTTGATTTTGCAAGGAAGTCCTACTTCAGAATTACTTTTTTTTATCTTTGTGAATATGTTTCTTTGTTTTGGTTTTCATTTTTTTTTGTTTAAATTTGACATACGTATTTTCTTTTCTTTTTTTTTTTTATAAATTGCCGCCAATTTTATATCTTCATTTCTACGCTTTTTTTTTGTTTCTTCTTTTCTCGCTTCTTTTAGTTCTTGTTTTTAGTCGTTTCACTTCGTTGTTGATGAAGATGAACACAAGAAAAAATTTTAAAAATTCCCCTTTCTTGAAATTCTTCTTCCGCTATAGTTTTACTTACTGCACAAATTATAGGACGTTTTTCTTCTCTGTTTTTCTTCCTGACTTTTCTTTTCTATATTGTTTTTCGCTTTTCCTTAAGTTTTTAAATACCGTACATATGTTCCTACGTTTATATCACACACACACACACACACACACACACACACACACACACACACACACACACACACAAACTCTCTCTCTTTCTCTCTCTCAGTATATATATATATACTTTCTCACTCTCTGTCTCTCTCTCTGTCTCTCTCTCCCTCTCTCAGTATATATATATATATATACTGTCATATATATATATATATATATATACTTCAGTCATCAAATTGTTTTGTGCCTTACTCGGATTTTAGATTTTTCGTATACCTTTCAAATATTTACGGGTCTCACCTACACAAAAATTACAAAAGAAATCTGAATTAGGTTTTATCGTTTTATTAAAGAGA
>OY757930.1:82928331-82983331 GCA_963585895.1 Sepioteuthis lessoniana | reverse complement strand
CATGTGTGTTTATGCACGAGTGTATGCATGGGTGCATCTATGCATGTGTGTATGTACGTGTGTATGCATATGTGTGTATGTGTGCATATTTATGATGTAAGTGTGTATGTACGTGGTGCCTTCAATAAGTTTCCAGATTTTTTTTGTACAGGCATTTAAAATTGTCTCTTGAAAATTCAGTAGGTTATTGCTATACATCTTATGAGATGACTGACCAATTTCTATGATTTCAGGTTCAAATGAACAGCTACAGCAGCAATTGGAATACACCTTACTGAAGCCTGATTGTCACAGCTGGTGAATTTCAATAATGCAATCTGGACGTGAGGACAGTTTAGAAGAACGATATGCAATAAAATTCTGTTTTAAACTTAGAAAAAAAACCCACAGAAACGTATGGAATGCTTCAGACTGCTTTTCGACCAGCTTGCATGAATCGAACATCAGTTTTTAAGAGGCATAAGAGATTCAAGGAAGGCAGGGAGTCTGTGAGGGATGATGAGAGGTGTGGGAGGAGTAAGGAAGTCAATACACCAGAGTTGATTGGCCAAACGGTTAGAGTTTGGGTTACTATGTTGAGGTTTTAAGGGAGTTCAGCAAGAGATTCCTTGGTAAGAGGCCAGCACTCTTCAAATCAGGTCAGTAGCATATCCACCAGGACAATACACCAGTCCACAACTACATCCTTGTCACAGACTATTTGACGATGATGGGCATCAAGACAGTTCGTCACCCTCCCTATAGTCCAGACTTTGCTCCCTGTGACTTTGGGTTATTCCCTTAGCTCAGAGGCTGTCGTTATGAGACAATGGAGATGACGCTCACACAAGAGGACTTCCATGGGGCCTTCCGTAAGTTGTTGGAACGGTACAACAAGTGCATTGCAGCCGGAGGAGATTATTTCGAAGGGGACTAGAGTTTGATGTGTGTACTATCCATAAAAGTGCCCATACGAAAAAAGTCTGGAAACTTATTTAATGATCCTCGTATGAATGTACGAACGTGTGTATGCGTGTGTTACCATATATGTGAGTATGCGCACGCGCGTGTGTGATACTGTGTATGCATGTATGTGCCTATGTATGTTTTATTTGGTGTGCGTTTGTCTCTCTGTATGAATTTGTTTGTGTGTCTCTGTGTCTGTATGCACATATGCGTGAGCGAGTATATGTATGACGCTTTTGTGTCGGTGTGCGTAAGTGTATATATTTGCATATTGTGTGTGTATACAGGAATATGCACGTGTATATCTATGTATGTGCGTATTCATGTATGTGTATGATGCAATATTTTGTATGAATGCACACATGGGGGGGTGCGTGACATAGGCCTCTTAATGTTAAATAAAAAAAAATTGTTTTATTCACCATGAAGTAAGGAATATAACCTCTGGTAATTATTCGAGATATTTTTAAATACTTGAAAAAACAAACCATATAAGTAATTCACTTTAAATTTCATCTATTGTTCTCACGATTCGATTCGGGCGACTTAATTTCGGATTTTAATTTCAGCCTTTATCTCAAGCCTCCTTCTCTACATAGGATCTTTGTTATATATTGATGAGCTGTAAAACGATCCCTCAAGCCTCCTTTTGGCTACATAACTTAAAACCTTCAAAATATAATTTCTCTTTCAATTGATTCGTAAGATTATCATTTGATGATTTACATCCCACTTTAAGTTTTGACAAATACGATAAGAAGAATGCTAACAGAAATAGCAAAAAGATTTAAGACTGTATTACATATCTGCAAGGAAAACACACACACACACACATATATATCATCATCATCATCATGTCGTGCTGGTAGCACGGATATCCCTAACCCTCTCTCGCCTCTCCTCCCAATCGTTCATCGCCCTAGGCAGGTCTTCAGGACAATATCCCGTATCCTCACATAGCTGCTGAATGTATGTTAGTGCTGGTCGTCCTGCCTTCGCACGGCCATGTGTGGGGGTCCATAAGAGTACATCTCTTATGCGTTCGTCCCTGCTTCTCCAGCAGTGTCCTGCATGTCTGGTTCGTCTAACTTGAATCGTTTTCGTGATAGGAGGCAGGTGGCCGTACAGTTGGTGTCTTGTGGGGTGTTGCCGCCAGGACTTGTTCAAGATTGCTCGCAGCATTCTTGTGTAATTGCCGTCAAGCTTGCTCTCCAGCCGTTTTGTTAGAGTCCATGTAGTGCACCCATATAGCAGTATCGATGTGACCGCTGCCTGGAAGAAACTGCGTTTTATTTTACACCGACTCACCCGCGCGAGGATGTGGCACAAGTTCAGTTTTTCCTTCTCAAGGTTTCCTTCTCCTAAACCGGTTGCTATACCAAGGTTAAGGAGCCCACTCTGTCCTACTATTTATCCATAACTGGATGAATAATAGTTTGATGTATACACTTCCCAAGGGCATTAGTGCTAGAAAAAAATTCTATCTCTCTCTCTTTATATATATATATATATATATATATATATGTATATTTATATACATATTATTAAACTTTAGAATTTTAGTCACAAGTTTTATCAAAGCGTTTATAACATGTTTATAATGTTGATATTATTATCATAGACAAAATTTCATCTGTTATTGCAATAAATTTCAGTCGTACAAGATATAGTTGTATCAGTACTACAGAAAGGTTGCACCACTTCGGCTTTAAAGAAACACTTGGAGTAAAAGCTTGATTTGAAATGTTAAAGTATACTACGTACTATTTTGGATAAAACAAGCACCCCAGAAAATAGAAACTGTATGACCACTAAACTCCTATCTGAAAAAAAAAACATCCAAGAAAACCAACCAGATATGATGGGCATTGTTAAGGAAGTCACAATGGACGCATAAGCGACTTTCTTAAATGGAATCCAACACATGGACACACCAGTTTTGACTGACGAGTAAGAAATCTCACCTGCTCTGTGAAAGCAGTGAGTGCCGTCACAAGAACTTATTACGATCAACTTATTACGAACATCTGTTTTTAAGTGGCATAAGAGATTCAAGGAAGGCAGGGAGTCTGTGAGGGAGGATGAGAGGTGTGCAAGGAGTAAGGAAGTCAATACACCTGAGTTGATTGGTCAAACGGTTAGAGTTTGGGTTACTATGTTGAAGTTTTAAGGGAGTTCAAGAAGAGATTTCTTTGGGAAGAAGCAAGCACTCTTCAAATCGGGTCAGTAGCATTTCCACCAGGACAATACACCAATCCACAACTCCATCCTTGTCACAGACTATTTGACGATGATGGGCATCAAGACAGTTCGTCACCCTCCCTATAGTCCAGACTTTGCTCCCTGTGACTTTTGGTTATTCCTTTAGCTCAGAGGCTGTCGTTATGAGACAATGGAGATGACGCTCACACAAGAGGACTTTCATGGGCCCTTCCAGAAGTTGTTGGAACGGTACAACAAGTGCATTGCAGCCGGAGGAGATTAGTTCGAAGGTGACTAGAGTTTGATGTGTGTACTATCCATAAAGGTGCCCATACGAAAAAAGTCTGGAAATTTATTTAATGTTCCTCGTAGGTATTGAATCGTCTCTTATTTATATAAGCTGTTACTTTTTTTAGTTATTATCACATCACCATTAATCTTTTTAGATTTTTGTTGCCTTTTTCTCGGATTGTTATTCTTCGTTTTGGTAACAATAAATAAAGATTAGTATATAACAGAAGTATAAAAGATAAAAAAGAAACAAATTAATAATAATAATAATAATAATAAGCGGGCCAGAGAAGAACTTAAACCAATTGACCAGAAATCAAGAAAACTAATGACCATGCATAAGGCTTTATATCCCAGACATGACGTTGACAGGATTTTATAAGTCAAAAAAAGAAGGAGGTAGAGGACTTACAAGTCTTGAAGATGGTATTGACGCATCAATACAACGACTTGAAGACAACGTACAAAAGCGTGGAGGAAGACTGATTGCAACCACTTGAAACAATACTTGACAACATGATGACCAACAGAAGGGAAATGGATAAAAAAATGGGGAGAAAAACGACTCTATGGACGTTTTAAGCGAATAAGAAGCGACATTGCGCATAAAAATATGGACGTGGCTAAGAAAGGGAAACCTTAAGATAAACACTGAAACTCTCCTAATACCAGTACAAAACAACGCCATAAGAACCAATCATACCAAATAAAGAAAGGATAAGACGCAACAAACTGCAAATGTAAGTTATGTGGTGATAAAGACGAAACCATCAATCACATGATAAGCGAATGCAGCAACTTAACACAGAAAGAGTATAAGTCTACACACGAGTGTGTGGGCAAAGTGATCCCCAGGGAATTGTGCAAGAAACTTAAATTTGACCATACGAATAAATGGTTTTTGCATAACCAGACATCTGTCCGAAGAATGACACACAGACTCCTCTGGGATTTTGACTTGCAAAAACCTAATCTCAGTCAGACGTCCAGTCCTTATAATTATAAAAAAAAAAATCTTATAAAATTGTGGACTTTGCTGTCTCGGTTGACCACAGAATAAAATTGAAAGAAGATGAAAAGAAGGATAAATAGTTCGACCTTTCTAGGGAATTGAAAAACTGTAGAACATCAAAGAGACGTTTTACCAGTTGTAATTGGTGTTCTCGGTACAGTAACCAAAGGATTAATAAATGGACTGGAGCACTTGGAAATAAGAGGACGAGAGAAGGCCATCAAAACTACTGCATAATTGAAATCAGCCAGAATACTGAGAAGAGTCCTGGAGACTTGAGGAGACTTGCTGTAACTCAAAATTTTGTGAAAGACCATCAGCGAACGCTGACATAAAAAACACTCAAGGAGTAATAATAATAATTTATGATAAAAGCAAATTTATCAAATTGATGAAAAAGGAATAAAAGTCAAGGTACTACTGAGAGGGGAAGGTGATCCACAGGGAATTGTGCAAGAATTTTAAATTTGATCATACTACCAAATGGTATATGCACAAACTAGAATCCGTCCCAAGAGAATGAGACCCATAAAATTCCCTGGGATTGTGAGGTATAAACAAATCATCTAATTCCATCCAGAAAATTAAGACTAGCATTAATTTACACACACACACACAAACACAGACAACTTACCGTATGGTAGATTTTGCCGTTCTAACACAGAGTGACAAGCCAAGAAAATGAAAAGAAAGATAAGTACTTAGATTTTGCCGGAGAACTAAGAAAGTTGTGGAACATGAAGGTGACGGTGATACTAGTTGAAATTGGCGCACTTGGAATAGTTTCTAAAGGCTTAGAAAGAGGGATAAAAGTGTTAAAAATCAGAGAATGTGCAGAAACATCCAAACTGCAGCATTATTGAGATCGGCCAGAATACTAAGAAGAATCCTGGTGGTGGGTCCTTGTGTTGTAATGGTTAAAGCGTGGACTGCGGAATCGTTGTAAGCGAGTTCGAATTCCAGTCGTGCTATTATGTTCACTTTAGGATAAATACACATGGAAAGGTATAAACCCCTTAACCCTCTCAGCTATAGGTTAAATAGTACCACTACTGTCCTTCAAGAATGATGGATTTGGCATTAAATAACCCAAGAAGGTTGATATGTCATTAAAAAACAAACCAACACAATCCATGAGAAATGAGAAAACTTACTGTCACTCCATCATTGAAAGAGACGATTAACTAACGCTGGTATGAAAATCTCGCAAGGATTTAATTATAATAGACCCCTTCATCAAAAATGATAAATCTTTATACTTTAATGACATCTCAAACCGTCTAGGATTATTTTACGCCAAAAGTTTGGGAATCCCGTTCATTGGATACTAGCTTACCTTATGAATGTTCCATCTTCGCAGGCTGTTGAAATGTCTCCCACATTTCCAAGATGTTGCCGGGTTAAATTCCAGGTCATTAATCCCTAAGTCTGTCAAATGGGTGATATAGTTTCGCTCCCCGCTTCAGCCACTCTAAGGGTATTTTCCTCCATTTTTACGCGTTGGGATATTGATTTCTGCCTTTCCAGATTGTAATTTCATCTTTCCTGAGAGTCTACTCGTTTTTCTGGTAATAATCTTTCTTTCGTAAGATTTATTCAAGCTTTCATTTTCTAGTTAGATACGTGGTGCATTCAATAGGTTTCCAGACATTTTTTGTACAGGCATTTAAAATTGGCGGAGGCTCTTGAAAATTCAGTATATTATAGCGATACATTTCATGATTCAGCTTCAAATGAACAGCTACGGCAGCAATTGGAGTTCAGGAAGAGATTTCATTGGAAGAGGCCAGCACTCTTGAAATCGGGTCAGTGGCATTTCCACCAGGACAATACACCAGTCCTCAACTCCATCCTTGTCACAGACAATTTGACCAAGATGGGCATCAAGACAGTCCCTCAGCCTCTCTATAGTCCAGACCTTGATCCCTGTGACTTTTGCTTATTCCCTAAACTCAGAAGCTGTCGCTATGAGATAATTGAGGAGATGAAAGAGGCTGTGACGAAGCTCATAGACACCTTCACAAAATATTACTTCCATGGGGCCTTCGAGAAGTTATTGGAACGATACAACAAATGTGTTACAGCCGGAGGAGATTAGTTTGAAGGGGACTAGAGTTTCATATGTGTACTATCAATAAAAGAGCCCATACGAAAAAAAAGTCTGGAAACTTATTTAACGATCCTCGTATCTGCTTTATAAGGCTAAACAAAAATATAAATATTCAGTTTAACTTGAAAGATACAAAGGATTCACTCAACGATCATACGGATTTTAGTGGACTTTTTCTGAATATTTTGAGCTCAGCAGATCGCTGTTTATTTTTTTACGGAAAAAGAAAATTCTAAATCTGATTTGAAATGTAAAAAATAAATATGCCTTTATTTGAAAGTAAGAATTTTCACTGCATCGCAGAACCAGAAAGCTCTGAGGACAGGAAAAAGCTTCCTTCGAAAGTGCAAATTAGCTAGATTGATTGAAGCGTAATAACTAAATTGTGGGAATCGTATTTTCAGAGTAATAAAAAAGCCGATATAAGACTTGAACTTCTATTCGGTCAAAATAAGAAAAAAAAATCCAAAATTTAAAAAAGAATTATCAAAAAGATAATGGTTGGGGGATCTTTGATTATTGGTAACCAGAAAAGAAGGCCAAATATCGTCACAGGAAAAGGCCATAACATTTGTATTTGGCTCGAAAATTTTCAGCTTGATATCTACTTCATACTATTAAGCAAAAAAATAAAAATAAAGATTTAGTTTATTTAACGTGAAAGATAGCGTAAGAGTTTACTTTAACGTTCATCTTATAATGTAAATCAGATCTCTCGTCAAAACCTGATATGCCAAAAGCAATCTCTCCGGTTTTAGTGCAATCTTTTTCTTTCGAGATTCAAGATGAAAGATGAATTAGAAAAAAGCAACAACCATTTTGTAGTTATTCGTAAGGTACTACTAAGTTCTATTACATCGTTTTCAAATTCGATTTGCCTAAATTAAGAATGCAATGGCAATACAGAAGCGAGCAAGAGGCAAAAAATATGCTCGAAGGAGCAGTGATTCGAATCGTGTCTGAAAAAGATGTCTTTGAATTCTTCAAATGCTAATGGTTTGGTTTTTTGGGTTTTATGGCATATCAACCTTTGTAGGTAATTTAATGCCGAATCCATTTTTATGTAAATAATCAGTTCTATCTAAAACAATTCAGTTTAGCATGAGTACACAGTTTAATTGTCAAAAACATTTCTATTTCAAACTATTCAAAGTTATATATAACAATTCAGTTTAGTGTAAGTACAGTTTCTATGTCAAAAATAGTTCGATTTAAAACAATTCAGTTCAATAAGAGTATGCAGTTTAAATGCAAGCAGAGTTTAATTGTAAAAAAAAAAATTCTATTTCGAGCTATTCAGTTTAGTCAAGCAATTCTACTTCAGCTAATACAGTCTAGTAAAAGTAAAGATTTTGTTTACACACAGTTACATGTTAGAACAATTCTATGTTAAACAATAGAGTTTAGTGTAAATACAGTTTCAATGTCAAAAAACAGTTCTATTTGATATAATTCAGTTTATCACAAGCACGCAGTTCAAATGTAAGCGCAGTTCAATTGTTAAAAATCATTTCTATTGCAAGATATTCGGTATAGCATAAGTATGCCGTTAGTTCTATTTTACCCATAGATAGGGCCCCTATCAGGTGGTACCACACCGGGCCAGAGTGGACCTGGGTGTGATGGCAATGAAGGGGTGCTCTGTATTCCCCAAAGCTCCAGCATTACTGGAACCTCACTCATCAGATTGTTTAGAGTCATATACAAGACACTCTTTGGAGGGGTCTTATCCCTCTGCAGAGGTGCAGTCGGTGTATTCTACAGCCCCAGCGGAATGGGCAATCAGATGCTAAGAAAGAGAAAGGAAATAAAGAGAATCAAGAAAAAGACTGACAGAAATAAAGACAGACTGACAATAGGTGAGGTCGATAAGAAATACAGAGGTGCTACTTGACAATTATAGAAATCTTAACGGTACTATAAGTATTAATACGAACTAAGTTTAGTGTATTCATCTGCGGACGTTGTTCATAGAATCTCGACCCGCTAAAACCTTGAAATATTATGCAATTCTAAAAAGCTAATATCTCTCATCAATAACAATAGACAATATAAGAACTATATATCTCTTAGCTTCCCTTAAATTACACTATGCTAGACAAATTGACAAGAAAGAACATTGGCTAACCATTGCAATCAGCAGTATCTTCACGTTGGCAATAAAATTCAGTTTCTTTGTTTAATTAGTCCAGTTGGATGGGGCTGCAGAATACACCAACTGCCTTTCTGCTGAGTGTCCTGGATATGAAACAACGATCTGATGATGGAGCTCTTTGGGGAATGCGGAATACCCCTTTGTTGCCATTGTTCCCTGATTAACTCTGACCCAATGTGGTAGCACCTGATATGATCCTATCTATGGGTCAAATAAAACTGTTTGAAATTAAGACTTAATGCAGACGAATGACGTATGCTAAATTGAATTACTTGAAATTGAACTGTTTTAAATGCATAAACAAATGACTGATGTTTAATTGAATTGTTAGTAATAAATAGCAATACTTGGAACCATTTAACTGTGTGCAAACAAATGTGTTATGTTTAATAGAATAATTACTGCTATTGGCAATACTTGAAACCATATTACTGTGTTCCAAAAAAAGGGTCTCAGACTCGTTTAAAAAAGTTATCAACAAAATGTAGGTGTTATCACTTAGTGGATGGAGTTTTCGCAATCGGCCTGGAAGACTGGGGTTCAATCCCAGGTAGAGTCATTCTAAAGGCTCAGAAAACGGTACTTGATGCCTTCTTGCTTAACATTCACCATTTTAAGGTATTGATCAAATGTAAAGTGGAACAATCCAAGGAAAAGAGTAGCGTCCTCCACAAAAACATGATGTAGTAGCGTCCTCCACAAAAACATGGTGTAGTAGCTATTGAAAAGGGAAACTTCCGGTCGCCATCGACTACAGTCGCCAACTTTACGTATATATGTATATATGTATATGTTTAGTGGAGGTGCCAGTGGTGTAATGGTTATTGTCGTAGGAAATGAACGCGGCAACACGAGTTCAAATCCTGGACTGATTGCATTCCACATAGCACTAATGCCCTTGGGTATGAATCCAATTATTCTCTCTCCAGCTATGGGTAAATTGTAGGGCAGACTGAGTTCTTCAGCCTTGGTGAGGCAACTAGTTTAGGAGAAGGAAAACTCTGAATTCAAACCTGTTAAACTTCGCTCAAAAATTGATCTTGTGTCATATCCTGCCCGAGCGGAGGGGTTGGTAAATATGCTTATATATATATAAGCAGGATTTGGTATTAGATAACCCAGAATGGTTATGCCAATATGCCAAAAAACTGAATCAAACCAAACCAATTTTTGTTTAATAGCATATTTGTGGGTTATATAATGCCAAAGCCATCTAATGCTGTTCATACCTTTTTCAAAGGGGCATTAGTCCAAAAGTGAGAGTAATAGCACGACTAGAGTTCGAACCCGCTTCTTTCTTTTCTCAGTCCAACTCGTTAGCCACTACCTCTTCTTACCATGACCAAAGGAATTTTTTCATGTAGGATTCCTCGCATGGGAAGAGAGATGGGTATAAAAATCATCCGGTTATCCCGTGCTTTGGCACGCCTCAGATCTCAATCGACCAAACCTCACCCATATTAGCTCTCGGGCGTGGTGCAGGCTGAGAGGAGGACATATGGGGTTCGGCAGTGGAAGTATAGGTCTTTGACTACGGATCAACAAGTACTGGAATCAGATTATCTGATCTGCAAACCTAATTAGAATTTAGTCATTTGCCAACACCCAGATTAAATATTTACAGCTGGTATTAGTAAACATAGAATTTTTCACTCGAATACTTTTCAAAGATGAAACTATAAATTTTGATTAGTTTTTCATTCAGGTATTACTTATAAGTATTCGGCAGATTATGATGAGGCATTCCCATGTGCCTTCATATATATGAATATTACTGTTGTTGTTTTCATATCATTTGCACGCAGATGACCTAAACCAGCTGACAAATATTTTGTATAGCATGATGAAGAAGTATAATAGACGATGATAAAGAATAACGAGACCCTAACACTTTGTAAAAATATCATCATCATCATCATCATCATGCCGCCAGCAGGGATATCCCAAACCCTCTCTTGCCACTTCTCCCTATCGTTCATCGCCTCTGGCAGGTCTTCAGGGCTACATCCCGTATCCTCACATTGGTGGCGTATGTATGTTCGAGCTGGTCGTCCTGCTTTTGCTCGGCCATATGTCGGGATCCATAGGAGTACATCACTTATGAGCTCGTCCTTGCTTCTCCAGCTGTGTCCCGCATGTCTGGTTCGTCTAACTTTGATAGTTTTCGTGATGGGAGGTAGGTGGCCGTATAGTTGGTGCTTTGTGGGGTGTTGCCTCCAGGACTTGTTCAAAATTGCTCGCAGGATTCTTGTGTAATTGCCGTCTAGTTTTTTCTGCAGCCGTCATATTAGTTTCCAAGTCGTGCATCCAAATAGCAGTATCGACACGACCGCTGCTTGGAAGTAACTGCGTTTCCTTTTATCGGAACTCTCTCATATTTCTAGAAAGGGTCTGAAGTTGACTGTAAGTGTGAGAGATACAGGGATACGGAGACAGACGGAGGACTGCTATACTGACCCTTATCTTCTGCTTCTCAAGAGGGATTGCGCTGCCCCGCAGGGGAATCCTGACCGCTCTCGTGACTCACTGTATCTGCGATTCACCACGACTGCGTGAATGTCTGACGAGTATGCCCGTGTATATATAATTTCCTATGCGTTTCAGGTTGTCAACCCATTTGACCCGCTTCCGGTTGTTAATTCACGTGAACTGCTTACACCCACGCATTGTTCGCTTCCTTTTTACCCAGCTGGAACAAGAAGGGCCTGAAAAGGTCAATATGCAACATATACACCAGCTCAAACTGAATTTCTGCTGCATAAACTGGAGCAGGCAGCAAGATACATTGGTGTCTACATGAAATTAGATAAAACTGAATCCATACGTTTTAATCAAGATAATGTTATCTACTCTAAATGGTTTGTTACTAATATTGATAGACTAATTCATATATCTCAGTAGAAAATCTTATCTGGTTTTATGGCGTATAAAAGTTTACAGTTTATTCAATGCCTAATCCTTTATATATATGATAATGCAATAAACACGATTTGAAATTTCGGCAAACATTCACGTGTGACATACTGTACAGATGTTTCGAACTTATTTGGCCTCATCAAAAGTGTATACTGTGATCTCTACCACTGGAGATCGAACCAGCAACCACAGCATGCAAAGCCGAGACTCTACCACTGGGCCACCGGTTCATGCCACATACAAGCGATACCAAATCAACCAGACATCGTTACTACGCAGCGTCTTAACCATATGTGTCTTGCTTGCTCCAAGGTATGTCTGCCCTCAGGAGTACACGGTCACCTCTGGGGCTACGGTTTCCCGAATCGGTCCCACGTATACACGCGGTAATGTCCAACTGGACAGGAAATATATGTATAAATCAAGTAGAGGAATTAAGTATATATGATAATGCTATATCCATGACTAGAAAATGTTAAATGGTTTCAGGAATTGAAAATAATTAAATACTTCTATTTGAACAAGAGATGGGGGCCTAGCAGTCCGAATAGATATAAGAGAAATAGCAATGAAGGGGTTCTCTGCATTCCCAAAACGCTATGACTGAAGCCTCACCAGTAGATGGTTTAGTGTCATATCATTTGCACGCAGATGATCTAAAACTCCTAATAAATACTTCAGTTAAAGCTTAACCTCAGTTGCATACCCTGCAGGGGACCGCAAGATGCATTGGCCTCAACGTAAAATTAGATAAAACTTAGTTCATTTAATTTACTCAAATTAATGCTATGGTACTTGATACCTACTTGCTTAGCACTCAGCGATATAAGGTACGTATCAAGGGCAAAGTGCAGCAATCCAGGGAAAGGAGTAGCGCCCTCCCTTACACCTCGGTGAAGTAGCTATCGAAAAGGGAGCCTTCTGGTCGCCCTCGACTATGGTCGCCAACTTTACTAATTAAATGGCTTGTTTCTGACATTATTAGACCATTAATAGTAAGTATCCCCACTTGTTGTTGTGGGTGGGGGTCATTCTACTCTGTAGATATGTAGTCGGCCTTCTGCTTCAGGGTTCAATATCTTATCTACTGAAAGCGAAGTCTGCAAACGCATTGGAAAGGTATAGAGAGTTATTAATAGGTTAACCAAACATGGGAAAGAATGTTATGTTCAAGGAAAACGGGATTTCTTTAAGTTGTCGCTTAGTCAGTACTACTGTATGGTTGCATCACTTGGACTTTAGTGAAACGCCTTCAGAAAATAATGGCTGTACGACCACTTACCTCTCATCTCAAAAAACATTCTAGTACGATGGGTAAGACAAGCAGGGCATTGCTGGAGAAATGCTCTCCGATGGACTCCTACAAATTGACACATCTGGGTTGGCCAACAAGTAAAACCTTGCATTTATCTGCTCGGTACAAACACTATTTCTGAAGGATTTGCTAATTGTGATGACAGATAGTGAAGGATGGCAAGAAGGGACAAAGGGAATCTGTGTTGAGGGCGCGCTTTGATAATGTTGATGACGATGATATACATAATTTTAAAAAATTAATGATCATGAAGTAATGAGTTTTGACTTATTTGCTTAACGGCATCTCAACCGCTAACGGATTATATAATGCCAAAATTTAGTTTTTTGTATTACTTTTCATTGCATTAGAGAAGAAGCGTGTGTAGGATTGGTAAGTAATTACTTTGTATTTTGGGATACGAAAAGAAATAAAAGAAAAGAGAGAAAGAACGGGTTGAGTTGTTTTATATTTTAACGGCATGTCAACCTATTATGGATTATTTGATGCTGACATTTTCTTTATTTGTAATTTTTTTAACATTCATAACTATTTAGACATTCTACAGTAATCATTTTTCTATTCACACTTTTTTTTATTTCACGATGATAATAATCACTTCATGGATTAGTTACATGGTATCAAGTATTTTTATCTAACATTAACAATTTATAAACAGGGTATGATTTAAATTAACAATTTCAATTTAATAAGGATCATTTTTAACTGTTGGTTTGTTGGTTGGGTTTAACGCATTTATATATATATATATATATATATATAACTATTTAGACATTCTGCAGTAATCATTTTTTCTATTCACACTTTTTTTATTTGACGATGATAATAGTCTCTTCATGGATTAGTTACATAGTATCAAGTATTCTTATCAAATATTAACAATTTATAAACAATGGTATGGTTTTAATTAACAATTTCAATTTAATAAGGATCCTTTTTTAACAGTTGGTTTGTTGGTTGGGTTTAACGCATTTATATATATATATATATATATATGTGTGTGTGTGTGTGTGTGTGTGTGTGTGTGTGTGTGTGTGTGTGTGTGTGTGTGTGTGTTGGCGTGTGTGTGTTGGCGTGTGTGTTTGAGAAAATGAAATGAATAGAAAAAGACAAACGACCAAAAGATATATATTATTGTAGTTGGTGATTTATTTTTTATTTAATCATTTATCTATTCTTCTTGCCAACACGTAATTCGCCTTTAAATTTAACTCCATCCAAAAACATTCAATTAAAAATTATATAAGTATTAATATAAAAATATATTAATGATAATAGAAAAATGAATCATGCAAGTCAAAGATCATCATCAGAGCTGAATATTTTGGTTTTACAGAAGCAAGTAACACAGGGAAAATATATTCGATATTGATTACGTGGTGAGATGGAATCCTTTTTGAAAAAAGCAACATCGTTTTACGATTTTAAACAATTTTTAAAGATTAACGATATTAAATTTCTTTAGAAAGGCTAGTGCTATAAATGGATGCCGAAATATTTTAGCATCATATTTGCCAAAAAAGGTCAAATTTTATAAAATCCTTATCTTTGTAAAACTGTATCAAAATGATATGTAGAAAAGGGTTTGATTATTCTAAGTTTATCTCTATCCTGAATGAAAGCAAATATGGTTAAGTTTTTAAAGTCAAATATGTGGTTGGTCGAATAATGTGAAAATAAAGAATTGGTTCTACTTTCGGATTTAAAATCTGTTTTATGTTCATAAATTCTCTGACTTAACTTTTTGGAAGTTTCTCCTATATAGAATTTATTTCATCCCAGACAACAGACTTTGAGTTGGAGAAAGAATTTGTGATTTTGGAATAATTTCTTAGTATTCGCTTCTGGTTTATTTCTTTGAATTATATTTTCATGTTTTACTTGAATTTATTTCCTTTTTTCCTTCAACATATTCCAGCGTTTTTCCTCTGTCTTATCACTTTTGTTTGTTGACGTAGATTTCTTATCTGTCATTCCAAATTAATTTTTGTTGTCCGAGAAGAATGCGCTGGATTTCAGAAACAAACCAAAGACTTACAGTTCAAGTTAGAACGATGATAAAGAAAAGTTGGTTTTCTGACCTTGAAATATTCGAAATGCAAATAATAAATAAGGAAATCAAGTCAACAACACCCTAATCGAATAATTGACATTCTAATTTCAGAAAAGGAAGAACACTATAAACGAACTGAACCGCAAAGTAGTAATAATCAAAACACCAAAATCTTACGGAAGAAAGACTAATATAAGAAGAAAAAATAAATATACTGATTATGAAGAGAATTATGTCAGAGAAGAATACTCTATTACCATCGCTAAGAAACCAAGACTAGAGAACAGTCAAGGTAGAAACTGAAAAAATAAACGAATCATTAACACATATCTCAACAAAGAATATCGTAGAATTAAACGAACTGATCTATGCAGGAACGAAATTAGTCTGAGCTAAAATCGGTGTTCCCATTAAGAACACGAACAGAAACTCAAAACCTGGATAGGAAATTAAACTGGAAACACGAATAAGAAATCTATGTCAAAAAGCAAAAGTATTAAGACAGAGGAAAAAACGCTGGAATAAGTTGGACTAAAAAAGAAAAGAACTCAATAAAAACAAAAAATACAACTCGAGGAAATAAACCAGAAGGTACTGGTGAAAGAAAAAAGACGAAAAAGATATCGTGATAGGATCAAACAATGCAGTTAAAGAGAACATTCTATAACAACGAAAGAAAATTCTACAAACAAGTTGGGGGATATTGCAAAAAGACATACAAACAACCTGATATCGAAGAAACAAATCAAATTTTGGTGTAAAATTAGAGAACGAAGAGAACGTAATAGAAAAGCCGAATGGATAAACAATATGGACAAAGGGTTAGAAAGACTTGGAAAAGGTCCTAAGATGAAAATACACCTCGATTCACTCGGAGCAATACTCAAAAATAGTACCAAGTTGGAAAACGACAGGCCATGATTGCATGCATGGACAGTGTTTTAAAAAACAAATTCCTTTCCACGACAGACTGGCAGTCGAAATGAATAGATGCTTAAAAGAAACAGACATGCCCGTATAGATGAGGGGGTGTTCTCGTGGTATTATGGTTAAAGCGATGGACTGCGGATTCGTAGTAAGCGAGTTCGAACTCCAGTCGCGCTATTTCGTTCACTTTTGGACAAATAAAGAGAAAGTTATGAATACCCCCATATCCTTACATCTACGTGTTAAATAGTACCACGACTGTTGTTTTAGAATGGTGGATTCAGCATTAAATAACCTACAGAGGTTGATATGCCATTAAAAACAAAGAAACCAAAGAAAGAAACCGTATAAATGACCAAAGGAAAGACCACCCTGATCCAAAAAGACTAAAATAAGAGAGAAAGAACTGTCCCCCAACAACTACAGTCCCATTATGAGCCTAACGATGATGTAGGAAATACAAACGGAACAAATCAGGAAGAGGATTTACTGTTCGCTAATAATACTGGTTTAAAAAAAAAGATTTTTGGTCAGAGGCAAGAATGGGGATAGGTATTTTTTGTTAATTTGGGTGTACTGAATTCTAATTTATAAATAGTTTTGCTCTATGACCTCGTGTTTTCTTGCTTTTAAATAGTCTCATTTTAGTATAAACAGAGAATATATGTGCATACTTCAAGAGTTGCAGCAGCTTATAACAGATAAAACAGGATAGATAAAGAACACTGATTAAATCAATATACTTGGATGACACAATTACACAATTAATAGTACCACAGACATTCAAAAGTGTGTTTTCTTAGAAGATCTGGTGTATTTTGCCTCCGGAATGTCACGCAAGAGCATTCAGCAGAAGTCTCCCATCATGCTGGGGTTCCATTTGCCTTGATAGTTGCTCTCCATCTTTGTAATGTCTTGGTGGAATCTTTCTCCATGCTCATCACTCACTGCTCCAAGGTTTGGCGGCAAGAAGTTGAGGTGGGAATGGAGAGGCTGTGTTCGCCAGGAACAAAAGTGCTTCTAGACCCCCAGTCTTTCTGCTTGTAATGCTGGGATACAGCTCGACTATCCCAGAGACAGAGAAAACAACAGTACTTTGTGAAGCCCGCTTGCATACCTATAAGAAGACCAATGACCTTATTTGTTCCGATTCCTGAAACTGGTGATCCTTACATCTTCCTGGACAAGGTTCCACTGTTTAAGCCGGGAAGCCAAGAGCTCTGACTGCTGTTTTGACGGATACAAATCACGAGCAAGATCATTCAGGTCTTCTTGCGTGAATCAGTGTGGCTCATTGCCACTTGTTCCTGAATATGTAGACTCAATATCTTCCAAAGATATTGACTCGGCAGAATCCTCCCTTGAAGGCATTTCTTCATCTGATGAGGAAAGAAGATCCTTATTTACTGGAGGTGTGGGTACAGGAAGATCATCTGAATGGAGAACGGGTCTCATAGCAGATCGAAGGTTGGGATATTTGATCTTTTTCCTAGAAGATGCATTGAAACCAGTTATATTAGTTAAATAAAAATAACAATCATCTGTGTGGTTTCGCGGCCCTCTCCAAACCATCGGCACAGCAAAGTTAAAAGCCGCTTTCTTGCCATTAAACCATGCAGTTTGTCCATTGTAGCAGGGTTTACAACAGGTGTGTGGAGCCCAAGACTTGTCCTGAGAGTAGGCGGTTCTGAGAAGGGAAGTGATGGTTCGACGCTGTGCAACTGTTGTAAAGTCCCCACACACGTAGCAGAAAGAATTGGCCTTGTTGAGGCATCCTCGACATTTTGACGTGCTTGAAGCCATTGGAGAATCTGAAAATATAACAAAGTAAAACTAAATGTGCATTTGAAAATGTAATACTAATATTTAGTAACCCAAAATATGTGTAACACGATAGTTGAGGGACACAAACCTCCTGCCCCGCTGCGAGACAACCTCTTCCAATGACTGTCAGAGTGTGGATTGAGACCTGCTGCCTTAACTGTCAAAATCCGTCTTGATATATAACTATATATATATATATATATATATATAATGTAATGCTATCACTTACATTTAGTGCATAATAACTAAAAAATAAGCCATAAGTCTCGCAATATTAGAATTAACCCTGAATTCATATACGCCTTTATGTACCGTATATGCACAAAATCCACACTATGCATATCTAAAAAAAAATAGAGGTGATGAGCAAAAACGGATTTCAAATTGGAATTAGAGCACCCTGCTTGCCTCAATTTCTTTGTAAACCAATGTAAGCTGTGGACGGTTCTCCGAAGAACAGAAAGAATGCCCTAAAGGAATAAGTGGAACAGGAGATCTACTATAGATTGATCAACACCTCCAGAAGGAGAGGAAAACGAGACGAAAAATAATTAGCTATGACGTGGATTGACTACAAAAAATCATATGATATGGTCTGTCAAATCTCAAAATGTAAGAGATATCCGAAAATGTTTATCGAGAAAACTATGAAAAACTGAACAGCGGAAATAATGGCAGGAAGAAAAAGCTTTGCTGAGGTGAAAATCCAGAGAGGAATCTTCCAGGGAGATCTGCTATCACGATTACTATTTGTAATAGCGACGATGCCACTTAGTCACATACTAAAGAAATGCACTAGTAAATACGAACTTTATTAATCGCAAGAAAAAAAAATAACCACCGAATGTACAGGGACGATATAAAACTGTTCGCCTAAAATGAAAAAAAGAATTAGAAACCTTAATACACGCAGTGAATATATTCTGTGACGATAAAGAAACGGAATTTGATATAGAAAAAAGTGTCATGCTAATAATGAAAGGCAGAAAACGGAAAATGACGGAAGGAATAGAACTACCAAATGAAAAAATCAGAACGCTCGAAAAAAGGAAACTTGGAAATGCTGGCAGAAGACAACATTAAACATTCGAAGTTAAAAGAAAAGATGGCAAAAATACTCCAAGAGAACGAGAAAAACTATTTGAAACCAAACTATATTATAGAAACCTCGGCAAATGGATAAACACCTGAGCTGTCCCCTTCGTAAGATACTCTGGACCATTTTTAAAGTAGACGAGAGAAGAACTTCTACAAATGGAGTAGAGAACAAGAAAACTCATAATGTCTTACATATCTGAAATAATATAGATGGGCTGTATGAGTCAAAAAAAGAAGGAGGAAGAGGACCCGCCAACATTGAAGATAACGTTGATACACCGAAAAGACGATTCGAAGACTACATAAAAAAGAGAAAAGAAAAACAAGTTACAGCGATTAGAAACATTACAAACAACTCGAGGATCAAGAGAACAACAATGTGTAGAAAACAAAAATTGGAAAAATTATTATATGGACATTTTAAGCGATAAACAAGAGAAATCTTACAGGAGAAGACTTGGACATGGCTAAGAAATGGTAGCCTTATTAGAGAAACTGAATCACTTCTAATTGCAGCGCAAAATAACGCCATGAACACCGACTATGTTAAAGAAAAAATAGACAAGACACAACACATTCGTATAAGTAGGTTATGTGGCGATAAAGTCGAAACGATCAATCATATAATAAGTGAATGCAATAAGTTAGCACTATGGGAGTATAAGACTAGACACGACTTGGTGATGAAAGAAAGCCACAGGGAGTTAAGCAGGAAGTTAGATTTGACCGTACGAAAAGGTTGTCTGCCACAACTCAGAATCCGTCCGGGAGAACGAGATGCACAAATTTCTCTCGGATTTTGAGATACAAATGCATCACCTAATCTCGGCTAGACGACCAGACCTAGTGATAGACAACAACAACAACAACAACAACAACAACAACAAAAGAGAACCTACTGAATAGTAGACATTGCTGTCCCGGCAGACCAGAGTGAAAATAAAACAAAGCAAAAAGAGAGATTACCTAGACCTTGCTAGAGAGCAAAAATAAACCTAATGAATATAAAGGTGACAGTGATATCAATTGAGTTTGAACAATCCACAAGGGTTTTATAAATAGACTGGAAGATTTGGAAATAAGAGGAGAGGTAGAGAGCTTCTAAACAACAGCATTATTAAGATCGGCAAGAATACTGAGAAGAGTCCTGTAGACTTGAGATTTGTTGTCACTCATACTTCAATGAAAATGTCTCTGTGAGTATTAGAATTAGTAAAAGAAATAGAAAGATCTGGAAATAGAAATTGAAAAAATGAGGTACCGAAAATCTATCACCGTGCAGAGAAATAGTGGGAACCCTGGGTATGATCAGACGCTACCACTCGGGGTCAGGGTGGATCTGGGAGTAATGCCAAGGAAGATGTACTCTACATTGTCCAGAGTTCCATCATTTCTGATGTCTCAACATCAGATTGTTTAATGTTATATCTAGGACACTCGTTGGGTGGGGAATCTTAGCCCTCTGCAGAGACGCAGTCGGTGTAATCTACTGCCCCAGCTGACTGGGCAAGCGTGTATTTGTGCATAATAAAATAACTTAAGGTGTTTTTGTTTCACACAGGTTAGCTGTGTATGCGCGTATGGAATATATTCAAGTAACATCCTAACTCCTTTTTATAAAAGCGCCTATTCTGCCCTCGCATCCTGTTATAACCCCTCCTCGTGGCAATAACCATCCAGTACGTTTTTAAACGCCTCATTGTGCATTCGCTGCGGGCCAACCGGTCAAGCAGAGTGCTTCGTTGGTTAAAATTAATTGACGGAAAATAATACGAACGGCGAACTTTTGTCGGTTCAACGAGCCGAGGAGAAGACAATTCGTCACTGTTATAATACGAACACAATATTTGGACAGAGGAGACAAGAAATAAACACACACACACACACACACACATACGCTGACACAAACACACATGCAGTCAGACTAACACACACATGCACACAAAGACACACTAACATAGAAACACACTCACGCACACACATACACTTACACTAACAGATGCTAACACGTACACGCACATTAATACACACATTTAGGCCAAATGTACATAAACACATTCATCATGATATTTATAAGGAAACATGTACAAATATATATATATATATATATATATAGCGAAGGAATTAACGGCTGCCACTTGCGTAATGCAAACCTCTTCGAGTGAATTGAGCACTCTGCTATCCGGTAGAGCAAAATGTAAATAAACGAAAGCTACGATATAATGCCAAATAATTCCCGAGCTGACGTATATCGACTGAGGGCTAAGCGTTATGATGCTAAGTCTAACGTAAAGTTGGGCGGGTTTCAGTCCCAGCTTGAAGCGTCCCATGTTTCTTGCCACACTGAAGAGTTGTGATACAACGAAACAGTCTCTCTGTTGATGAATATATACACACGCACACATATATATATAAATATAAAGGTAGCAGAAAAAAACATAATCCAAATAGGTGAATATTTTATGATGTAAAGTTTGGGTTTTGGGTTTTTTGTTTAATGGCATATCAACCTTTGTAGGTTATTTTATGCCAAAGCCATTCTCCGAGAAGAACAGTAGTGGTACTATTTAACCCATAGCTGGGAGGATAAGGGGGTTCATAACTTTCCCAAGGGTATTTACCCGAAAGTGAACGTTATAGCGCGACTGGGGTACGAAATCGCTTTCAACGATTCCGCAGTCCATCGCTTTAACCATTATACCACGAGTACACCTCCCTCCATTTGGGTTTCCGTAACCATCATCAGGACATGGAATATCTAAATAGTTCACATATTCAAGTCCTGATGACGGTTACTGAAACCGAAACGTTAACACACACACACATATATATATATATATATATATATATATATATATATAAAGATTTTTAAAGATCATTTTTATCATTTCTACTAAAAATCTATTCGTCTGAGACGTGTCATTAAAAGGATTTCGTGTGTTTTATTTTAGGACTGATCTTTATGGGCCCTAAAGAACTAGCCACGTCATTTTGTTTCCTTCAGGTAACATTATTACAAACATTTTCAGCCGAATTGATCTTTATCAATATGTTACGCCATGAAAATTAAACAACACTAAAGTAAAGTAAAATTGGCGTCTGCAGTCGAGGATGCCCCGAAGGCTCCCTTTTCGATAGCTACTACACCAAGGTGTAGCGAAGGTCGCTACTCCTTTCCCTGGATTGCTCCACTTTACTCTTGGTACGTACCTCATAATGCTGAGTGTTAAGCAAGGAGGCATCAAGTACCCTTTTTTGAGTCTTTGGTAAGACTAGACCTGGGATTGAACCTAGGTCTCCCTGGCCATTGACGAACTCTTTAACCATTATGTCCATGTCCGGTCCAAACGCTTAAGTAAATGCGTTGAAATGATAATCTCTAATAGTTCGAGTAAGGACTTTGAGTCCAACTAGATTTAATTACACAGACATACACATACACATACACACACACCAAAAAATATATGTGTGTGTCTGTGTGTGTATTTAACAACCATTCTGCAAAAACAGGATGTGACATGTGGTCAATTTTAGAGCGGATTTTAACAGGTTTAAATTCGGAATTTTCCTTCCTGACCAGTTGCCATAACAAGTTTAAAGTGTCTAGTCGGCTCAACTTCTACTATTTACCCTTAGTTGGAAGGTGAATAGAAATTTACAAAGCTTTTTTCTTAGATGTGGCACCCGGCCGTATGAATGAGGCACCCAGTGAAGCTCGAACTCATTCGTGTAGGTTTGTTATTTTAGCTTGTGAACCATTACCCCATCGGAGGTGCCCTAGCTGGAGTATGTATAGTTGGATGCATCAATTGCCCAAGGATATTAACGGTAAATGAAATACAAACAGCCTAGAGTAGGGTTTGAACTCTAGTCGCCGTATCGCTTTCCCCTGACGATAAACATTACACCAATAGTGGCGTTTCGCTATGATAATCTTATCTTTAGACGCCATATTTACTTTCGTTTCATTGTTAGGCATTGCTTAGCTTACTGTACTATTTTTTGACTTTGATTAAAACATTTTGAATATTTTAAATATAAATTACTAATCGTTCTAATACCGAGGGATGGAGTAGCAAATCGCGCTGTAGAAACTTATTTTTATCTGCGCTTTGATATAAGCTCTTTTTTATTATTTATTATTCATTATTTATTTATTATTATTTATTTTATTTATTTATTTTTGTATTAAAACATGATGATAGCCATTTTCTTTTCCGATCACTCGATGTGTCGTTCGGATATGTTGTTATACGTAATTGGTGAAGCGCTTATTTCATTTAAAATGTATATACTTTGCCCCTTCGCCACAGGCATGACTTGACACAAGAGGAATTTTATGTGAAGTACAGCTGGTTTGATTTCAGAGAGTTCCTTCATATGAACTGCTTTCCTAAACAAAGAAAAAAATTCTGTCCTATTGTGCCTTTTATAAAGGGATTAGTACGAGTCAATATTAAAAAGCCTCGTCCAGGATTTGAAATCGGAACCCTGATTCCAGACTCTACGATGATGACCGTAAGACATCAAACACTTCTATAATTTATTTTTTCTAAGATTTTGTTACGCTGACTAAAATTGTAGCGACTATGTGAAAAAAAATCAAATTATTGTCCAGTCAGTGACAGCTATAGAATACACCAAATGCTTTCCTGCAGAGAGGTAAGTCTTCCCCAACGGGTGTCCTAATATCGTATTAAACAACCCGAGAGAGAATGCTGAGCACGCCTTTATTACAATCGCTTTCAGGTCCGGAGTGATAGAACCTGATAAGGTCCTATGTATAAATCAAATTGAATTAGTTTAATTCAATTTCATGGTTTGGTTTATTTAATGGCATATCAACCTTTTGTAGGTTATTTAATGCCAAAGCCATCATACTAGAACAGTAGTGGTACTATTTAACCCATAGCTGGGAGGATAAGAGGGTTCATACCTTTCCCAAGGATATTTGTCCTAAAGTTAACGTAATAGCACAACTGGAGTTCGAACTCGCTTACTACGATTCCGCAGTCCATCGCTTTAACCATTACATTATGAGGACACCCCCTTAAATCAATTTGATTTATAGATAGGACCTTATCAGTTGAACCCAAGTACACAGTTTCTGAATTGTTTGAGATGTGACGGTTTTGACATTTAAACTCCGTACTTCTGCGAAACTGAATCAAGGACTGTTTATATGTATAACAATTGATTTGGCATTAAATAGCCTACAATGGTTGATGTGCCATAAAACAAACCAAAACCAAAATCAAATTAGATATATAAGATGTGCATGTTTGGGGCTATTTAATATTCATTGTTTTGTTTTAGTTTGTTTGGTTGGTTTTATGGCATATCAACTATTGTTGGTTATTTAATGCCAAATCCTGTTTTAAATATATATTAAATATGTTATTTGTAAACACATTTTTGATACACACACTTAAACGATCAAACAGTTCTATTTCTAACAATTCAGACTAACATAGGTCAACAAGTTTAAATAGTTCCAAGTATTGCTAAGTAACAGTAACAATTCAATTAAATATCAGTCATTGGTTTATATTCAGTCAAATGATCAAACGGTTCTATTTCTAACAATTCAGATTAACATAGGTCAACAAATTTAAATAGTTCCAAGTATTGCGATGTATCACTGACAATTCAATGAAACATCAGTCATTTGTTTACAGACAGTTAAATGATCAAGCAGTTCTACTTCTAACAATTCAATTTCGTATAAGGCAACAAAGTTAAATAGTTCTAAATATTGCTATGTATGACCAACAATCAATTAAATATCAGTCATTTGTTTACACACAGCTGAATGATCAAACAGTTCTATTTCTAACAATTCAATTTAGCATGAGTCATTTGTTTACACTCAGTCTAAATGTCAAACACTTCTATTTGACCCATAGAGAAGACCCTACTATGTGCTAACATTTTGGTCCAGAGTTAATATTGGAGCAATGGTAATGAAAGGGTACTCCGCCTTCCCCAAAGCTCCAGCATTTCTGAAGCCTCGCCATCATATCCAAGACACTCGTTGGAGGAGACTTACCTTTCTGCAGAGAGGCAGTGTATTTTACAGCCCCATCCGAATGGGCCATTATTGTTTTGGTTACAGAGATTCAATACTATTGATAATAGTCATAAACACTATTAAGTATATTCTTTGAATGTCTAAATAAAGACGATACAATCCTGGTGACTTTATTTAGAAGAAAATTAAGTTTGTTTCTGTAAAAAAATGTGCCTGTGTTTAACCTTTTAACAGTTTTTACACACACACAAATATATATATATATATATATATATATATATATATATATATATATATATATAGTGTAATCTGATGGAAACTAAAACTTGGTTAAGTCGTCATCATAAACTTATTTCGGCGGAGAATATTACTCTACTCTCCATTTCGTCAGATGACTTTTTACATGCTTTTCTCGCTGTTTGCAGAACAGCAAATGTGGAACCCACCTACTACAGGACCACCCGAAAGTACGTAAATTAGGATGGGTTGACCTACAGAGAAACCCCACTCCTCTTACTTAAATCTTCTAAAACTTAATATTTTGACACCCACCTCTGCCCTCGCCTGTGAATTTAAATTATTTTAATTTTAATTTTAATTTTAATTCTTAATTAATTTTTTTTAAAAATACGAACTGTAATTCCACATTTGATTACATTATATACGCTCTGAATGTGAATTTTGTTATATCCCAGCGAATAAATAAGTGATTAACAATAGCCATACATTGAGCACTCACATAGATTTATATGATATTCCTCATATGTTTTATAAAAAAATAATCCACACCCACTGTCTTTGGAAGCTGACTGGATATTATATATATATATATATATATATATATATATATATATATATATATATATACTTGTTTGTTTTAGTTGCTCAGACGGCTGATGCTGTAGAATAAACTGACTTCTTTTCTGCAGAGGGGTAAGACTCCCTCAGCGAGTGTCCTGGATATGAAGCTAAACAATCTGATGGTGAAGTTCCAGTAATGCAAGAGATTGGGGGAATGTGGAGTACCCTTTCATTGCCATCACTTCCAAGCCCACTCTGACCCAGAGTAGTAGCGCCTGAAAGGATCCAATCTATGGCTCAAACAAAATCGAAACATGAACTTACACTAAATTGAATTGCTTGAAAAAGGACAGTTTTGGCATTAAAACTGCATAATTATGCTAAACTGAATTGTTTGGAATGGAACTGTTTTTGACAATGTTGTGTTCTAGTTAGTGAACACAAGTAGTAGTAATAATAAGACAAACCACGATATGTGAGGGAAATAATTATATTTACAGGAATGAGTATTTACAAGAGAGAGACTGTTAGTAATAAGAACATAGGATTAGTGATAGAGTAAGGATATACTTCAACAATAGGAACGGCTCTTCTGGTCTGACTTGTAGGCTTATTCTTCCAGACTGATCTCCGCTACTGCTATATATGGCAGATGGAACAGGGAAGGTGATACCCAACAGACAATGAGTTGATTTTTTTTTTAAATAGAACCGTTTTTAATATTGAACCTTACACTAAACTGAACTGCTTGAAATAGAAATGTTTTGAAATTTAATTGAGCGTAAACATAAAAATTACAATTATACTAAACTGAATTGATAAAAATGGAACTGTTTGACTAAACTGATTAGCTTGATATAGAAATGTTTTTGATAATTAAACTATGTACTTATGTTAAACTGAATTGGTTGAAATCATACTGTTTATTTGCATAGAAATGGATCTGACGTTAAATAACCTACAAAGGTTGATATGCCATCAAACCCAACGAAAAACAAACTGTTTAGATGGGATTCTCTGCTTAATGGTACATCAACCTCTGGAGTTATTTAATGCCTACGTTAAGCTCGTAAAAGGACAGTAGTGCTATGATTTAACCTGGAGCTAGAGTCGACCAATGTGTTCATACCTTTCCGAAGGTGTTTATTTCGAAAATTTACTTTATAGTGCAACTTGGGTTCGAACTCATATTTTAGGATATCGAGTCCATCAAATTTGCAACGAGGCTTTGCAGACTTCAACCCCCCTCATATATATATATATATATATATATATATATATATATATATATATATATATAACCGTTGGGAAATTCATCTCGGATTCTCCCGGCTATGGTCTTAATGATTCCACAACCGTTCTTATTCAAGGATAGCTTGGCACTAAATAACCAACGAAGTTTGATATACCATTAAAAAAGGAACCCAAACAATATATATATATATATATATATATATATATATATATATATATATTGGTCGCGTGTTTGCTGATGATGAAGTCATTCGTAACAGTGCAGTTGTCTGGAATAATCTGATAATGGACGTTTCAAGAGATGCGCCACTTAGCACAAAGATCTCAAACGGCTTTCGCTCTAATAGTTTTTGTCCCTGTGTAAGCAAGAAGTCGAAGCAGATTTTATGGGATGTCGCAGATGTTCTTTTACGTATCTAACTATAGAATTACTTCCAGAACTTGACGAGCCACAGTTATTTACGACTTTCGAAGAATCACCATTTTGGATCTGTTCTTCCGTAAAAGGTAGTGTCCTTTATTTGCAAACTAAAGCTCAATAGTTTTAAGTATCCTCAAAACTTTTTTTTTTATTCTACACTGTTTACGGTCTGAAATTAAATAAACATAATATTTTGAATTCTACACGTGACACCATGATCTGTAAATATACTAAGATTTAATAAATATGAGATTAGAATATTTGCTAGTTTTGTTATATATATATATATATATATATATATTTCATTGAACATATAAGACATTCTTTGTCTACATATTTTTTTGTTAATTCTTTCGAATTGGCGTATTAATCTTATAGCAATTCGAAAGGATTATCAAGATAATATGTCAAAAAATGTCTATGTGCAATGAAATATGTATCAATGAAGAAACGCTGCCAATACACACACACACATATATATATATATATATATATATATATATAAAGAGGGACCGAGATACAGAGAGAAAGAATGTGACATACCAAGACCGTTAAAAATTTTTTTAACTTAATTCTAAAATATCTTTAAAAAATCCATGCCTATACAATCTTTAAGCCTTACTTAAAGTTTTACGCTGATTTATCGATGATTGAATTGCCATTTATGTTAAAACATTTTTTACAAGTGAGTTTTAAACAACTGACAAAAATGATTTTAAACTTGGTAAATTTATGACGCTAAACTGACTCTACATCATAGGAAAAAGAACGTAAGTTATATTAATGATTTTAAGATTTATTATATATATATATATATATATATATAATTTTCAAATTTATTTTGATATATATATATATATATTTGAATTAATCATAAGATGATTAATATATATATATATATATATATGTGTGTGTGTGTGTGTGTGTGTGTGTGTGTAAGAATAACCAGCATGTTTATTCTATCATATAGATAGTGTCATCCATAGACAGGCTGTTTACTTGTGCGACAAATCCTAAGTGTGGTTAGACACGCAGGACGTTATAAGCTGGGATCGAAACCCACCCATCTTAAATTACACTTAGTATCATAGTACACTGCCACTGGAAAGATACGTCAGTTCAGGAATTTATTAAGCTTTATTGGTTAACTTTCGCTTGTTTATATTATCTATTATCGAATACCAGATTGCTTAATTCATTGGAAAAGCCTTGCATTAAGCAATCGTTAATTCTTTCGGTAGAGTGATCAAAAACCGGGACAAAATATCAATCATCTTCAGATCATCTACTATCTACAACTTTTCTTGTTGATCTGTTTGTATTGTCGGATTGCTTTTATCGTATTCGGCGGGAATAGATTGATGTATTTTACATAATTGTATATATCCCTAATACATTCTGCCCGACATTGGGCCATCATCAGGGGAGGTTGTATTACAAAAGTGATGTAACTTCTGTTTTTGCATTACTACAATGTAAAAGCGTCTTAACCGTTGGAGTGTATAGCGTTTGCCTTTAAATGGGTTTCTGTGAATAGTGATAATAATAATATATATGTTAGTTTAACCACAACTACTCTATCGAAGAGACTTACAATGCATCTTTCTGATACAAATTCAATAGCTCAGCTTTTACAAAAAGATTCATGTCCAACAAAAAAAATACGAAAAATTCTCACCGACAACACAACAATATTAGAACATCAAAATAATAAACAAAAACTACAGATTCTCGAAGCACTACATATTAGAAACAAGTAACCGACACTTAATAGAATTAATTTTCAAACCAGTGCTAATGTACTTAAATGTCTATAGCTACTGATACAATTTATAGAAACAATTTTAAAAGTAAACGCGATACAATACAACAATACACAAACTCATTCTTACAAAGTAGTAATGTTTATACAAAAGTTACATCATTTTTGAAGTAGATGCTCCCCTCTGTGTGTGCGTGTGTGTGAGTGTGTGTTTGTGTGCGGGGATGTGTTTTAAAATAAATCTTTAGATGAACGATATATATATATTAATCAAAATAAATATTGGGAGAGTATATATATATATATATATATTAAATCTCAAGATGATTTAAATATCTCTATATATATTTTAAAATATATCATAAATGATATATATATATATATCAATGATTATATATATATATATATATATATATATATATATATATATATATATCAGCTCGAGACTTATCTTCAGATTTATTTTAATATATATATATATATGATAATTCCTATATATATATATATATATATATATATATATATATATATATATATGAATCTGAAGATATATATATATATATATATATATATATATATATATATATATATATATATTCATTCTGTTGGTCCAACGATAGAAAACTGAATATATTAAAATGAATATGAAAGCAGAATACAAAACTAATTTGCGGACCAATTTAGTCTAAAATATTTACTTTTTTCTTTTTTTCAAATAAACTTTAAGATAAGTGGTATATATATATATATATATATATATATATATACATAAATATTTGTGTGTGTGTGTGTGTTTTAATAAAACTTTAGATAATATATATATATATATATATATATATATAAATTTTTTCAATATTCCTTTTGATATATATATATATATATATATATATATATATATATATATATATATATATATATATATATATATATATGTATATTTATATAAGTACGTATATCACTCATCTTAAGATTTATATATATATATATAATTATATATATATCTTTAGATTATTATATATGTATATAAATATATATATATATATATATATATATTTATATACATATAGGACTTGAATATCAAAATAGTTTAATATATATGTATATGCATGTATAAATATACTTATATCAATTAAGTTCACATTTATATATACAGTTATATATATCGTTTTATTTACACCCATATATGTATATGATTCAACTTCAGATTTTTCTTAATATATATATATATATATATATATATATATATATATATTAAAATATGTTTAAGATTATTCATTTTAGAGTATTTAGTTTTTCCTTCTTTTAAAATAAATTTTATGATATACATACATATATATATATATATATATATATATATTAAGAAAAACAAAAAACCGGTCACATTAGGATTATACATTTATTTCCATTCTGTTATGGGCATTAGTACGAATCAATAACACCAAAAATAACAGGATTTCTTCAGATCTTATGGATTAGAGACATTATAAACACAGGAAAGGCTGTGAGGGGTTAGAAAAGGGGTGAAGAGTTTCCTTCCCCTTTACCCAATTTCGTTTTTTTTTTTTTGTTTTTTTTATTACCGGTTGGAATCACAGTAAAATCATTTTTTTAATTTTCAAATTAATTTTTACATTTCAACGTAAAACTCCAGATTTAATAAAAATTTAGGGAAGTACAACATTCATTGATAACCTTCCGTAAGGATTACAGTAATACTTCCTTATTAATTCCATAAAATCTCAATATTGAATTTAAATCAAGTTCAATTGACTATTTCTTTACCCGGCAACTCCAACCAACAAACAAAAGAAACCTGGGTACTAAGCGGGAGCAGTTTTAAAGGATTTACAATCCCCGTATGAGAATTACAGCATTATCCACACAGGTGCCCACTTATATTGAGATTGTTATGCACAACTTTCTGTGGTGATTTTATTATCCAAGTCTGACATTTTGGGAATTTATCAACTTTCTTTTGAAATTTTATTGATACTTTCCCAGCTTTGTTTCTCAATCCTTGTTTCTTTTTTTAATGGCATATCAACCTATGTAGCTAACCTTCCGAGGAAGTATATGTATATATATATATGTTGCATAGCCATGACCAACTATCCAAACACATATGCATGCAGATTCATAACGACGACACAATAAAGACGAGCGACACAGTTCTTTTAGAAAAATATACCTCTCACTTTATTTGAAAGTGTTCGAAAGGGTTACAAAAGGTTTTTTCTGTGAGAGGGTTGAGTTGGAGACCGAACAGAACTGCAACATATTGACCCCCGCTCTTATAGCAATAACAGCGTTTCTTTCCCGTTCTCCTGTGCTGCTCAACCGGGGGCCTGGAGGCCCAGCCTCTCTGAGACATGTTCCTTATTCCAGCATCTTCTCTCCAACTGGTCTGATCTCCAACTGGTCTGATCTCCAACTGCTCAATCGGAGGCCCTGAGGACCCCCTCTGCTGGGTGCACGTTTTCTCTACCGCATCTAATCTCCAACTGATTGAACTTCCGGTGCACCGAGTTATATACTAATTTGACGTCCACTCTTCTTCCTGCGAGCGATCACAATTTCGCACTCATTCAACCCGTCCACGGTCAAGGTTATATCTTGATATTCCTCCTATTTTGACAGTTTGGCCGGGGTCAATATGTTACATATATAAGCATACATATAAACATATATAAGCATATATATAGGCATGTATATATGTATATATAAACACACACACACACACACACACACACACACACACACATATATATATATATATATATATATAATGAAGTGTGCATATTCAGGCAGCAATTTATTATTCAAGCAAGTTTGGTTAAAGATGATGGAGCACACTTTGTTTATTATTTTTCAACAACTTCAAAACAAATTATTAAAACAGAAACATTCAACAGTTGACTCAAAACTACACGAACCCTGATGACCACCAAAAGTATCGTCAAATACGCTGGGGAGAAGATATGGGACAATTCCTTCATCATCTAGATCCCAAAACTAGAAGAATTACAAGGAGTCTTGAAAATATAGAATTAAAAATAAAAAACAATGTTCCATGGCCTTTAACAAAACTTGCCTGAATATATATATATATATATATATATATATATATATATATAGTATTATTCGGTCCAGTTAAACCAGAGTTGGGAGTAATTCTTTCAGGACAAGAAAATCATTCAAAAAGAACATTTAAATTTTCCTGGTAGACAGCTCAAAAGAAAGTATATATATATGTATATATATATATATATATATATATATATATATATATATATATATACTATAATAATGTAGAGGTGTAGACATAGGGCTAAATTTAAGCTATAGATAATTAACTTAAAATTTTAAAAAAACAACATAGAGTTAAACGAAGAATTAATGTAAATGAATAAATAAAATAAAATGTTAGATAGAAAATTGTGAAAAAACATATCGTATATACGTACTAATCATTAAAAATGTAACTGATTAATAGGTTCTAAATAGTTTTGAAATTTTTAAATAATTTAAAATTAATTAAATATTGAGTTTAATTTAATATAATTATTACTGTATCATTACGTAAAGTTATTGAATAAAGTTAAAAAATCTAATTTAATATTAGATCTGTAGTTAAAATGTAATTAGAATTTAAAAATTAAAATAAAAATTTAAAAATTTTTTTAAAAATAAATTTACTACATTTCTAACCGAAATTAGAATAAAAACGGAAGTGGGCTAAATGAGGAGATAACTATTCACCCCTCTTCTATCCTCTCCCACCTTTTTCTGTGTCTATTCTAGTTTTTTTTTAATCCATAGGATCTGAAGAGGCCGTGTTAAATATTTTTCGTATTTTTGAAATTTTCAAAAACGTGTAACAGGATGAAAATAAATTTATAATCCTAATGTGACCGGTTTGTTGTTTTTCTTAAAGAAAAGTATATATATATATATATATATATGTGTGTGTGTGTGTGTGTGTGTGTGTGTGTGTGTGTGTGTGTGTGTGTGTGTGTATTATTCGGTCCAGTTAAACCGGAGTTGGGAGTAATTCCATTCGGACAAAAAACCATATCACAGTGAACATTTAAATTTTCCTGGTAAAGAGCTCAATGTAACTGACATTACAGAGCAATAATTTCTTTAAGAAAAAACAAAAACCGTTCACATTAGGATAATAAATTAATTTCCATCCTGTTATGGGTTTTGATATAAATAAGAACAAAAAAAAACCAACTAACAGGACTCCTTCAGATCTTATTCAGAATAGACACAGGAAAGAAGGATGGGAGGGGATAGAAGAGGCTTGAAGAGTTTTCTCCTCATTTAGCCCACTTCCGGTTTTTTTATTTATTGCCGTTTGGAATTATAGTAAATTAATTTTTTAATTTTTATTTTTTAAATTCTAAATATATTTCCATAATAAAAAAAATAATGATAAATCGGAAGTGGGCTAAATGAGGAGATAACTCTTCCTCCCACTTCAATCCCCTCCCATCCTTCTTTCCTGTGTCTATTCTGAATTATTTTATCCATAAGATCTGAAGAAATCCTGTTATTTTTTTTTTGGTGTTTTAATTTAAATCAAAACCCATTACAGGATGGAAGTAAATTTATAATCCTTATGTGACCGGTTTTTGCTTTTGCTTATATATATATATATATATAGGACTGTGTATGAATATATATGAGTATGTGTGTGTATTAAGAATGCTGCGAGCAATCTTGAACAAGTCCTAGCGACAACACCCCACAAGACACCAACTGTACGACCACCTACCTCCTATCACGAAAACTATTCAAGTTAGACGAACCAGACATGCAGGACACTGCTGGAGCAGCAGGGACGAACTCATAAGTGATGTACTCTTATGGACCCCCACACATGGACGAGCAAAAACAGGACGACCAGCACAAACATACATTCAGCAACTATGTGAGGATACGGGACGTAGTCCAGAAGACCTGCCAGAGGCGGTGAACGATAGGGAAAAGTGGCGAGAGAGGGTCAGGGATATCCGTGCTACCAGCACGACATGATGATGATGATGATGTATATTGAAATCATGAAAGGTTTTTTCTTCCACTTCTCTCCTCACGGTATCCGCTTCTACACCTCATAGTCTTTTTTCTTTTCTTTTTTTTTTCTTCTTTTTGAATTTTTTTTTTTTTGCTTTTTACGAGGAATATTAAGTATTTATTAGTCTTTCTTCGTGAAGCCTACTTACATGTGTCATCAAAAGATTCTATCTGTTTTTTTTTTTTTTGCGAATTCATGAAATTTATATTTTATTGAGCGCTTTTCTCATTTAAGTAAAAACGTTTTTAAGGCTTTTTCATATATATCTCTGTCTATATATATATTCATTCAAAATAATGTTAAAACGAACAAACAAACAAACAAACAACAACAGTGTGGCCCCTCAAAACTTTCATCAGATGATGACTCTGGGTTCAAGGATAGTTTCGGAGCCAAAGCATCATTACCAAAAGTTCAGAGCCTTTGTAGGATCCTATGATACCAACACACATTGATTTTCCGTCACACTGTTTAATGAAACTGCAGCTTTGTTGTATATTCCTTTGTTGTACCTAGAACTTTCCAGTCAGTGAAAATGAGCCAAGCGATGTCGAATTAAATCATTGATGCAATATTTGAATTCACTCACGTGATAACGACGTCAAAACACTTAAAATAAAGACCTAAGATAAATCGTCTTTATTGATCATTTTCTTTCCTTCTGACACTGAAGATTTCCTGCGGTCTATGCACCATCTAAATTTAATGATCACTTCGTCATTCTCTATCATGTTATTTCATATTGGGTGATGCTGTCAAAGTTTTTTTTTTCACACATTGTGAGCTTCATGACCTTTCAGTTTCTCTCTTTCCTTGTCTGGCATATTTCTTTCCTCCTACGCTGCGAATTGTACGGTAACTCGGCGGCGGTTGAATTTATTCAGGTTTAATTAAATTTTATTTCATTAAAGTCCGGATACGACTTGTGTAAAAATGAAACTAAAACAAATATGACTTCAGCTATTGTTATGGCTATTGATCTCTTTTTCGCTGCTTACGAGAAAGCCAGGAATTGTATCGGCCAAAACAAAGAAGAAGATAACCAGATCGATAGACCGATAGTCCGATTGTATCTTGATATGATACCGACTCATCTCAAAATGACAGACTGTATCAAGATTGGCAGATAGAAATCTATTCATGTATGAAGTGGTTAGTTTCTTGCATGGGCAGAAAAGAAGCTTTACTATATACATAAATTGATTGAGTGATTTTAACGAAATGTCCACCCGTCTGTTGTTATTTTATGTCTAGAGGGTAGGGAATTGCGTTCATTGTACATTCATATCTATATTTTTTGTTTTTTTTTGTTCTGGTTTGGTTTAGTTTCATGGCATATCAACCATTGTGGGTCATTTAATGCCAAATCAATTTTTGTACATGTAAAGTGTTCTATTTCAAACTATTTATATAGCTAAGTACGTTTTTTTTGTTTATGCACAGTCAAATGTAAAAACAGTTCTATTTCAAACAATTCAGTTTAACTTAGAGATGTGGACCCAAAGTCGGTACACAGGAGGAAAACACGGAACACGGTTTAGAGGTAAGAAAGATATATTAACAAAAGTTACAAAGGATTGTGTCCAATATTGGTAGTCGTACTTCTAGTAGTCTTGTACTACTGCTGCTGCATACTCCCGAATTAGGATATTACTACGCTAGTAATATTGTGCTGGAAGAGTCCATGATGCAGGTAAGTTTCGGTCTCATAACACTTAGGTACAGTGTTTTTGTTCACACATAGTTTAACGATCAAACAGTTCTATTTCTAACAATTCAGATTAGTATGCTAACAAAATCTAATTGTTCAAAGTATCGCTATGTATCACTAACAATTCAATTAAACATCAGTCATTTTTACACGCAGTAAAGTGATCCAACAGTTCCATTTCAAACAATTCAGTTTAGATTATGTACAATTTTTAGTTTACACACACTATTAAATGTGAAGATAGTTAATTTAAAACAATTCAGTCTAGCGTAATTACATAGTTTAGTTCTATGTGAACCAAAAATAGGACCCTATCAGGAGCTACCACTCCGGGACAGAGTAGACCAGGGAGCGATGGCAATGAAGTGGTACTCCGTATTCCCCAAACCTCTGACATTACTGAAGCCTCACTATCAGATTGTTTTTGTCACATATCCAGGACACTCGTTTGGGGTGGGGACTTATCCCTCTGCAGAGATACGGTCAGTGTATTCTGCAGCCCCAACTGATAGGGCTATTTATTTTTTGCGTAGTTTAAGTACATTTTTGCTGATGGTTATCTAATATCAAGATTCCTATCTAATACAAATAATTTGTTTATAGTCACGTGGTTTCTTTATTACGTATGATTATATGACTTCAAGTAATTATATCTATGTAATAATTGTCGTTTGTTTTCACACAGGTATATGGTTTCAGGTATGTCTATCTATTTAAAACTTGATATCTGTGCTCACACAAGTATTTAGTTTTAAGTAACAAGTAAAATAAAGTTGTCTCCCTTTAGTCGAGGGCGACCAGAAGGCTCCCTTTTCAATAGCTACAACACCAAGGGAGGGCATTACTCCTTTCCACAGGATTGCTCCGCTCTACCCTTGATACGGACTTTATATTGCTGAGTGTTAAGCAAGGAGGTATCAAGTACCATTTTTAAAGTCTTTGGTATGACTCGATCTGGGATTGAACTCGGGTCTCATGGACCATTGGTGAACACTCTACCCACTAGGCCAAAAGTAATAAATATGTAATAAGAGTAATTTGTTTGCACTCACTTATATGTTTTCAAGTAAGTATGTATATCCTAAAATTGTCATTTGTTTGCACACAGTCATATGGTTTTAAGTTAGAATATTTATTAGATAATTGCCATTTGCTTGTGTAGATTTATGGTTTCAAATAATTATGTCGATATAATCATTTTAATGACTTTACACTCAGTTATAAGGTTTTAGGTGCCCGTGGTGTAATGGTTATCGTCGTAGGAAATGAACACGGCGACACGAGTTCAAATTCTGGATGAGGCTGATTGCATATCACATAGCACTAGTACCCTTGGGAAAGGTATGAATCTAATTATTCTCCCTCCAGCTATGGATAAATAGCAGGGCAGACTAAGTTCTTCAGCCTTGACGAAGCAACAAGTCTAGGAGAAGGAAAACTCTGAATTCAAACCTGTTAAACTCCGCTTAAAAATTGACCTTGTGTCATATCCTGCCCGAGCGGAAAGGTTGGTAAATATGGTTATAAGGTTTTAGGTAACTCAATAATCCTTCGCACACAATTATACCTGACAGTAGTTACAATTGATATGTAAGACCCCCCTAACGAGTGTCCTGGATATGACACTAAACAATCTGATGGTGAGTTTGCAGCAATGCTGGAGCCTTGGGTAATGCGGAGTACCCCTTTATTGCCATCGCTCCCAGGTGCACTCTGGCCCGGAGTGGAAGCACCTGATAGGGTTAAATATGCTATTCTATGGGTTAAATAGAACTAACAGCATACTTATGCTAAAATGAATTTTTTGAGTAAACTGAATAGCTTGAAATAGAAATGTTTTTGACAATTAAACCGTACTAGCATTTAAACTTCGTGCTTATACTAAACTGAATTATTTGAAATAGAACTGTTTTTCGGCATTAAAACTGTATTTACACTTAACTGAATTGTTACATATAACTGATTGAATAGTTTGAAATTGAAATGTTTTTGACAATTAAACTGTGTACTTATGCTAAACTGAATTGTTTGAAATAGAACATATTATTTACATAAAAATGGATTTGGCGTTAAATAACCTACAAAGGTTGATATGCCATAAAACCCAACAAACCAACCAACCAAACCAACGAGTAATATAAAATGTTTTAAAGTTATTTGGAATCACATATTTCTATCAAATACGAACAATTTTCCAACCAATTTATTTGACGCATAGATGAGATACTAATACGTACTTCAACTCCCTGTCGGAGTGTAGTAGATTTAGACCCCTAGACAAAGAACAAAGGACTCATAGATATATAAAAATATAATTTATATTCTTATTCTTATTCTTCGAAGGCTACGTGCGTAAAATACAGTCAGAGAGAGTTTGCACATATCTTTCTTCTGTAGCGGGGACCCTTTTTGTGTATTAGAACGACGGCCGGAGAACACACATGACATGTTTGTTTGAGTAACTCGCAGGTATCTCTCTTTGCTTGAGAGACTAGCGGACTTATCCCCTTTGCTTGAGAGACCAGCATATCTCTCCCCGTCGCTTGAGAGACCAGCGGACCTATCCCCTTCGCTTGAGAGACCAGCGGATCTCTCCTCTTCACTTGAGAGACCAGCGGACCTCTCCCTTTTGCTTGAGCAACCAGCGGATCTCTTTCTTCAGTCCAAAATTACAGGCCTTATATTCTCTCTCAAGGCCCAAGAGAAATATAAACATCCTCTTTACCTCACGTATTTTTCTGTTTATAGCTGGTTATCGGAACTTACATACTTCCGGTTTTTTTCCTGCAAATTTTTTGATCTTGTCTGCGAACAGAAATATCTGTCACTCTATCCATAGGCAATAAACTATATTCTTCGCCATCTTCCTTTCCTGTGAAGCACTTAGTTGAATCTATCTTGCGACCACAATGACCCAACCAAGTTCATCCACGGCATTCTGTCGTTAGCTAAACCAGTATATAACAGGAGTGATCCTAAAAATAATAGTAATGAATGGAATACGTTCCACACCGTGCAGATCTTCAGATCAGGGCTCTCAGCATAAGATACAATTTTGTGTCATAACCAGGACCCACCAGGTCTTACTTCTCTGTGAAAATATAGTCATTGTAAGCTAAGACCCAGAGAGCCAAAATTTAATTAATTTCTAAAATTCTTAATAAGGGATGTCCGACTAACGTAAGATCAGCCGAGTTTTGATCCCAGCTTAAAATATCACCCGGGTCTAGCCATACGTCAGAGTTGTGATACAACGAAACAGTTTCTCTGTGAATGACAATATATATATGCTCCCCTACCACTGGTATTGAGCACTCTCGTGGGGAAATTTTGTCGGCTTCCACATACCCTGAAATGCAATAACTCTTCTCAAGAAATGAGCACTCCCAGTAGCTTATAACGTATACATAGAAATATATGTGCGTAAAAAATTGCTTCATTTATGCTGAGAATGGCGATGGATCTGGGGTAAGATATCTGACTGGCGTAAAATCAACCGGGTTTATTTCCTAGCTTGAAGCATCCCATGGGTCAAGCCACACTGAAGTGTTATGATACAACGACGAAACAGTCTGTCTGTGGATGACAATATAAATATATATATATATATATATAGTTACCGACAGAGCGATATGTAACGACAAAAGAAAACCTCTCTCCTCCATTGAGAAGGGACTACAATTTGCTGAACAACAGATTTGTTGTTCTGTGACTTGAAAAATACTTAACATCTACTGGCTTTTGAAAACGTTCCAGAAAGAAGACGTAACATCGGCAAAAAATTGAGAGGGATTTTTCCATGACCACGAGTCTGACTTTTCCCTTTTTCTAGTCGGTAGGTGTTCATCTCGTTTTTGTCTGCAAACGACTTCCTTGGAGACGTACGCAACGCCACAGTACATCAGCTTGTAAAAGCTTATCTATATCGCTTACTCACTGAAAATTATTTACAGATATGCAGAGATGTGAATAAAACATTACGCCCCCATCCGCACTCTTAAATACGACTAAACATGAAAGTCTTTTTGCGCATGCGTGTGTGTGTGTTTGTGTGGATAAAAAAAGCAAAGAGGAACCATATATTCACACGCGTTATTATGCGTCAATTCAAATACATAAACTATGATTGAGTGGATTTGCTAATATCGTTTTCTTTCGTCTATTTCGTTGATCACGGTCATTGATTCTGTTTTCAGAGTTAATATTGATATATCGGGTTGAAGAGTGGTTGTTATATTGACCGGCCTCCTCGTTTCTTTTACTTGGCCTTCACGTCAGCCCCTGCGTTGCCTCCACCGTTGATGACGAAGTAGGAAACCCTCAACCGTGATTATAACATGTTGCACAAGTTACGCCTCTTAAACAACAACAAAAAAAAATGTCTAAAAACCTTGAGAGGAAAAAAAATTATACCATTTTACTGAATCTCTAATGACATTTGTCATAATCCTTCGACGAGTCGACCAACTAGACGGCTGTGTAGTGGAAAATGACTTTTTTTTCCTTTCTCAGTGTGAAAAAATATATTGGCCTGTATAATTATAGACATTGTCGTTAATATCAAGGGTCATCTTTGATTTCATTCTTTTTTTTCTACTAGAATTTATATATATATATATATATATATATATATATATATATATATATATATATATCTTCTTTTTTTGTTAGTTTATAGATATGTGTGCTTGCGTTGGCAGCTGTAATTTAATAAAAGGATTAGTTGATTTAACACAGGGGAAATACGGACAAATATATGAGTGCTAACACTTTATATGGATTCCAACACGCTATACATTAGGTGTTACAGGTTTCCAGGATTTAACGAGAAGAATGTCCAACACCCAAGATTCTCTTTAACAGTAAATTACAGTCAAGTTCGGATAAAATCACTGGTTTCTACGTAGTCACTGATGTTAAGCAGATATAATCTGTTCTGTTTCGAAACAGGGAACCATTTACTAACAACAGTTGGTTAGTTTGTGTTTTATGACAAATCAACCCTTGGAGATTATTCAATGCCAAATTGTGGGTCTGGGAGACTTGGGTTCAATCCCAGGTCGCGTCATACTAAAGACTTTAAAAATGGTACTTGATACCTCCTTGCTTAACTCTCAGCAATATAAGGCACGTCTCAAAGGTAAAGTGGAGAAATCCATGGAAAGGAGTAACGCCCTCCCCTACACCTCGGTATAGTAGCTATTGAAAAGGGAGCTTTCGGGTCACCCTCAAATACGGTCACCAACAACCAGTTTAAACGGGTTCAAGCTAATTTGTCTGCACACAGTTAAATTTCAAGTATTGCTATCTACCATCATGAATTCTATTTAATATTAATTATTTTTCACAATCAGGTAAATAATTTCAAGTATTACAATCTAAAACAAAAAATTTCTACTTAATATTAATAATTTGTTGGCACACAGTTAAAATGGTTTCAAGTATAGGTAATTAAGACAAATAATTCTAATCAAAATTATTTATTTGTTTGAACATAATCGAAAAGTTTCAAGTATTGTTATCCAATACTATGAATTTTCTTTATAATTAAGTATATATTTTCTCATAGTAAATAATTGTAATCAATATCCATCATATTTTGCCCGCAGTTAAATGGTTTAAAGTAATGTTATTCAGACTGATTTTTATTTACTATTAACCATTTCTTTGCACATAGATAAGTGGTTTAAATATTGCTATTCAACACTATTAAATCTATTTAATATTATCATTTGTTTGCACACATTTAAATTGTTTCAGTATTGCTATCCAACACGATGAATTCTGTTTAATATAAGTCATTTTGTCATATAATAAAACGGTTTAAATTATTCCTATCATGCACAAACGTTTTATTGATAAAAAATTTCTCATCTAATACGAAAACCTTTCACACAGATATATTGCTTAAAATACCTTCTAAAATAATAATCCTTCGTTAATGATCAAACAGTTATATTTCTAACAATTCAATGAAGCATTGGTCATTTAATTGCATGGAGTTTAAATGTCAAGCAGTTCTATTTGACTCATAAATAAGACCCTGGCCGGTGCTGCCTTTCTGGGCCAGAATAGAGCTAGGAGCAACGGTAATGAATTTGTACTCCTCATAACCCAGCATCACTGGAGCCTCACTATCAGGTTGTTTAGTGTCATATCCTGGAAACATGTTGAGGGAGTATTAGCCCTCTGCAGAAATGCAGTCGGTGTATTCTACATCCCCAGCCCACTGGGCTATCTCATTGGCCTTGTGGGTAAAGTGTTCGCCAATGGTCCGGGTGACTGAGGTTCAATCCCAGGTCGGGTCATACCAAAGACTTTAAAAATAGTACTTGATACCTCCTTGCTTTACACTTAGCAATATGTTCGTATCAAGGGTAAAGTGGAGCAATCCAGGGAAAGGAGAAGTAACGCCCTCCCCTATACCTCGGTGTAACAGCTATTGAAAAGGGAGCCTGCAGGTCGCTCTTGACTACGGTCGCCAACTTTACTTATTCCAAACAAAAATCAACAATTTGCATCCAGCTGTATTTCTCCAAATAACTGCTACTACTAATAGTCCTTAGTCAACGATTAGACAGTACTACTTGACCGATAGATGTCATCCGAACAAAGTACTACCACTGTTCAAAGCGAACCTGGGAGTTAAGGCAATGAAGGACTGGAGCATCGCAATAACGGCTGTTGCTATCAGTAGAGCATTGTCTGAAAACAAGCACGATCGAAGTTGCCTATCTTCAAGGAAGGCTCTAAACCGTGGTGACCTTAAGATCACTGTGTTTAAGCAGCGATGAACCTCATCATCAATTAGATGGAGGCAAATATGGAACTTATATGCACTGTCAGCAAACCGAGGACACACTGTGAGTCTTTACAAGACAGACTGATTAAAAACGGTTGGATTTACCTATGATCACGTCACATTGAAAATATATGTGTCCTTGGGATTACTGAGCTAAAGTAGGAATGAGGCTACTCTATACTTTGATGGGTGACTACACAGGGAAAACAGTTACCGTGTGCCAGACTAAGCAAGGTTGAGAAAAAAAAACAACATATAACAATGAATCTAAATATTTACCCAACCTCTCCACTATGAGCAGGATGAGAAGTAGTTTTTTAGTGGATTATACTAGTTTGATTTCAGATTTTTCTGACCATTATACTGGTTACCATAGCAACGTTAAAGAGCCTTATCGGAGCCTGACCAACAGATCGTTTAGTGTCATATCCAGGACACTCATTGCTGGATTCTAACCACTCTGCAGAGGCGCAGTTGGTGTATTCTACAATCCCGGCCGACTGGGCAAGTTTACAACACTAATTATTGTAAATGATCCAATGCTTGTGTTATATATATATATATATATATATATATATATATATATATATATATATATATATATATATGTACGTGTGTGTAAGTGTGTGTGTGTGTGTAACACATAAACAAATTTTAAGCAGAGCACCGCAGGTAGGAAATCAGAATTTTCCTTCTCATAGCCTGGTTTCCTAACCAAGTATAAGGAACCCAGTTTGTATACTAATTACTCATTGTCGATGGGACATAGAACAAACATAATCAGATATTGCTCTAACATCCTTTTAAAGTTTGAACATTTGTTGTAAATCGTGAAAAAAATATAATATTTGAATATTATTTCCGGAAAATAAAAGTTGATTTCTGAAATATGCCGATATGATAAATTGTGAATAAAATGGGAAATGATTTCTAACAGGAGACATGATGGTTTTCAAAATATATTTTACCTCTAATTAAACTGAAATCAGATTTCAAAGATCAGAAAATGATATTTTTACACGTGTGGGTCGTATTAACAAGCAACATATCATATGACAAATTCCTCACTCTATGATTACGAGCTCCCCATAAAAAAGTAACGGATGTAAGAGTATATATATATATATATATATATATATATATAAAGAAAAACGCATAAAAGATGTTGGATGTTCTCATTGCTGTGCCGGTTTACAACCTAGTATACATTAGAATTATAAACACTCTGTGTCCGTTTCTGAATGTTTTATGTGATATACGTTATTGCCAGAAGAAAATGTGAGAAACATCGTAATTATATGGTGATGTCAAGTCACAAATAAAATCAGCCTCTGAAGAGCATGTGTTTTTTCAGCTCTGTACATTTTCATATATATATATATATTTTTTTTTTTTTCATCATACAACGTGTGAAAGCACGTGCGATACCCTAGCCTCATCAGCCGCCAACCAGGGTGATAATACAGTTTCGGTAGCTCAAGGCGGTACTGCCACTCCTGGCGCTACCGAGCAGCTTTTGCCACCGGATAGGGTATTTAAAAGAAATATATATCTATGTATACACAAGATCAACTAAAAGCGGACATTACATTAGATGTTCGTTCATCTTCATTTTGGTGCAGTTTGTGATTTAAACTGCATATATATATATATATATATATATATATATATATATATATACTAGAAGGTCCGTTATTTGGCGTTTCAAGAGGTGTGCACAGGCATCAGACGGACAAATGAGAAATTAGCCGTGTTTATGGTGTGGTGTAAAATCACGTGTTATGACGGAAGTACTATTTATTTGGATTACCCAAATTATATATATATATATATATATATATATATATATATATATATATATATATATATTCTCAAAAAACAACAAAAAAAAATCCTGTTTGATCTGAAGAGGTACTTTTAAATTTTAGACCATTGATTTAAATTAACGATTTTTTTAACAGGCTGGAAATAAGTTTATTATCCTAATGTAAAGGATCGTTGTTTTTGTTTAGGGAAAATTACATGTGTCGTTGATTTAAATTGAGTTCTTGCCCGGGATTACTTAAATTTAAAAATCTATTTTTGAATACATTTTTGCTCCAGCTTAGAATTGTTCTGGATTTACTTGATTAGATATCTTATATATATATATATATATATATATATGTATGTATCATCATCATGTCATCATGTCGTGCTGCTAACACGGATATCCCTGACCCTCTCTCGCCACTTCTCCCTATCGTTCATCGCCTCTGGCAAGTCTTCAGGGCTACATCCCGTATCCTCACGTAGCTGCAGAATGTATGTTCGAGATGGTCGTCCTGCTTTAGCCCGGTCATATGTGGGGGTCCATAGGAGTACATCACTTATGAGCTCGTCCCTGCTTCTCCAGCAGTGCCCTGCATGTCTGGTTCGTCTCTCTCTCTCTCTCTCTCTCTCTATATATATATATATATATATATGTATATCAAATACATAAGTACTGTATATATCCAAAGAATGAGTGCTCAATACACGGCTATTTAATACAAAATACATCTTCGGAGCAAAATATATATTTTTGTTTAAAAACAAGAAATTATAAATAATCTTCCATTTTCATAATAAAATTATTTCACTTATTACAGCTGGTGAGGGCAGACTAGGTTCTTCAGCCTTGGTTAGGCAACTAGTCTAGGAGAAGGAAAACTCTGAATTTAAACCTGTTAAACTCCGCTTAAAAATTGACCTTGTGTCATATCCTGCCCGAGCGGAGGGGTTGTTAATAGGATTACAGCTTGTGAGAATTTCAAATTCCATCTCACGAGGTTAAATAAGCGAAATAAATTCATTATGGAAATGGAATACTATTTCTAAATTTCTTGTTTTTTAAACAACTACATATATATATGAAAAAATATAATACAATTAGTAAATAAAAACATTCATCAGAAACCGATACCTGGAAAAAAAACTATATAAAAGAAGAAAAGCTTCAAAAAATTCCTACTGCTTTAAAATAATCAAGCAGAACCGCAATGTCTAGGGAAAAGGAAAACCACCGGCAGAGTTACCTAAGCTAATACGCAAAAAAGTTCAATACCCTAAATAGAGCAAAACTAAAATTCCTAAAAGAGCCAGAAACTACCTACCCAGGTTTATATATATATACTGGCGGCAACACCCCACAAAGCACAACCTATACGGCCACCTGCCTCCCATCACGAAAACTATCCAAGTTAGACGAACCAGACACGCAGGACACTGCTGGAGAAGCCGAGACGAGCTCATAAGTGATGTACTCCTATGGACCCCCACATATGGCCAAGCAAAAGCAGGACGACCTGCTAGAACATACATACAGCAGCTATATGAGGTTACGGGATGTAGCCCTGAAGACCTGCCTGAGGCGATGAACGATAGGGAAAAGTGGCGAGAGAGGGTCAGGGATATCCGTGCTAGCGGCACGACATGATGATGATGATGATGATAATGATATTTATATATATATATATATATACGACGTGAGAGTGTCACATGTACTTTCATCTTAACACGTGTCTTTACAAAACACCATATTAAAGATTAATCAAATGAATTTTCTCACAATGTGCAATCCACATGGAACTACAAGTAACGAGCAAATTTTAAGTTATATATATATATATATATATATATATATATATATGTGTGTGTGTGTGTGTGTGTGTGTTACTGTGTGTGTGTGTGTGTGTGTGTGTGTGTGTGTGTGCTTTTGAGTACTTAAGTTTGTTTATAAAAAAAGAAAAACATAACTGTAGTTATATGTGTTGTTAAAGTCAAGTCGACGACGTTAACCTCAGGAAAGTGTTACACGCAAACTTATATTCTAAGAAATTACTGAGAGGACCTTTTAATAGGAAAATGAATCGGTGTCCAGAGTTCAAACCCTGGACTAGGCAGTTTGCGTTTCTCTTCATGCTAATCCCTTTTAGATAAGCATGTATTTAGTTACCCACCCCGTGCTGTAATAAATAATAGGATAAATGATCTAGTCTTATATCCTGACAATAGCGGAGATGTTGGGTATATATATATATATATATATATATATATATATATATATATGTGTGCTTGGCCAGCAGTCTTTAATTTAAGCATGTTTGATTAAATAATGACACATTTTGTCTATATAATTTTATAAAGATATTTTCAAGTTTTCTGATAAGTGTCTTGGTTTCAAGTGGGAACTGATGGATGAACTATATACGTATATATATATACTGTTTTCTCATATATGTTATATATATATATATATATATATATATATATATATATATATATATATATATATATATATATATATATATATTTACTGTTTTCTCTCATTAGACCAACAATATATATTTATTCAATAACTTTATGTAACGATACAGTAAAAACTATGTTAAATTAATTTCAGGATTTAATTAAATTTAACTTTTTTTAAAAACAAATTTATTTAGAACCTATTAATCAGTTATACTTTTAATGATTAGTACGTATATATGATATGTTTTTTTTTTCACATTTTCTATCTAACATTTTATTTCATTTTTATTCATTTACATTAATTCTCAATATAATCCTATGTTTTTTTTTTTAATTATTTATGTTAATTTTCTATAGTTTAAATTTAGCCCTATGTCTACACCTAGCTATTAATTCACATCTCTTATTTAATAATTTTTCTGGCTCTGGAGAAAGTAAAAGGTGCATCTTTTCTTCTAAACACAGATTACACCTACAATCAAAACATTTTGGAGTATTTGATCTTTTTAATATGGACCATTGAATCTCAGGGGTTAAACCTTTATTTTTCAAACCCCAAAAATGCTTAGATAGAGCAGTTTGATGTTTCAGATGTTCATGGGAGAAAGAATATTTGTGATTGGCATATCTAATTTTCCGTTTCGTGGAGGATATTCCAATATAAATTTTTCTATCATTCATATTCTCTTTTGGTAAAAAAATTCCTTGACATACTACATTATTTAAGTTTCGTAATCCATTCATAGGACAATCATTTCGAGTTTTACAATTACATTTGTTTTGTTTACTATTATTATTATTATCATTATTCGTTCGGTCCTGAAATTCCTTAATTACCTCTTTATTATGATTATTGATTATTCGAAAAATATTTTTCGTGCAGGAGTAAGTAATTTTTAACGTTTTTCTATTAAATATTTTATGTAGTATATTATCATGTTTAAAGTGCTTATCGATCAGTTTCAAAAAATAATTACCTATATTGGTACTAGCTAGTCTACAAAAAGTGGGGTTAAACCATATAATTTTTTTTTCCATTTTTTGACCATACTTATTTTTTTCTTTATTAATATCATTAGGTATATTTTCTTCTTGATAGGTAAACTCTTATTGATTAATAAAACACAAAGACAAGAGACTAGTAAGGGGAAAAATAGCTCATTAAAATTAATTCCACTTTCATATGATCAAAAATCTCTAATGAAAACTGAAACATTTGACTCCATCACCCTACACACACGCTGTCTAAGTCATAGTCGAAACTAAAAACTCCTGATCCCATCACTTAGAACCACATCTGCTTCCCTCTCCATTTTTCTCCTTACTGCCTCTTGTCTATGGACCGTCTCTCTCTCCTTCCCTTTTTTATATCTTTATTTTCTCCGTTATGTTTTCTTTTTCCTCATTTACTTCATCATCATCATCATCATCTCGCGCTGGCAGCACGGATATCCCTGACCCTCTCTCGCCACTCCTCCCTATCGTTCATCGCCCTAGGTAGGTCTTCAGGACAACAACCTGTATCCTCACATAGCTGCTGAATGTACGTTCGAGCTGGTCGTCCTGCTTTTGCGCGGCCATGTGTGGGGATCCATAAGAGTACATCTCTTATGAGTTCATCTCTGCTTCTCCAGCAATGTCCTGCATGTCTGGTTCGCCTAACTTGAATAGTTTTCGTGATAGGGGGCAGGTGGCTGTACAGTTGGTGTCTTGTGGGGTGTTGCTGCCAGGACTTGTTCAGGATTGCACGCAGCATTCTTGTGTAATTGCCATCTAATTTCTTCTCCAGCCGTTTTGTTAGCGTCCATGTAGTGCATCCATATAGCAGTATCGATGTGACCGCTGCCTGGAAGAAACTGCGTTTCATTTTATCGGTTAGGTCTGATTTCCATATAGTCGATAGCCTATTGATAGCTGTCCATGCTTTCGTTAACCTCGTTTCGATGTCCTTTTCGGTTGATTCGACGCTGCTTCCTAGGTACGTGAATTTGTCTACTAGTTTAAGAGGGGTTCCTTTTAGAGTGGAGATGTCCCCCGTTTGGTTATAGCACATATATTCCGTTTTGTGTGCATTAACATGGAGGCCTATGCTTGCTGCTGCTCGTTCCAAACTATGCAGAAGTGTTTAAACTAAAAAAAAATGTTTAGTTTGAGGAAGTTCTTGGTATAAAATAATAAAATATCACTATTACTAAACTCTTTGTAAGTGTTTGATTTACCCGTCTTTCAACTCATTTTCATCATGTTAGATTCAAAACAATCTATTCCAACACACACACACACACACACACACACACACACACACACACATATATATATATATATATATATATATATATATATATATATATATATATATCAGTGGCGACTCTAGCTTATTTTTGCTACTCGTGCCCCGCCTCTGTCAACTTCAGTTCCCAACCCGTGGACCCAAAGTAAGTCATCATAGTTGCTATTGCGTGATTCTCCTTTGTATTGCACAGATTGACAAACGTACCTTGCATGGTGGTTTTTTGTAAATAATCAAGATACTATATAATTTGTAGTCTTGTTAATACAGTAGATAAGTTTTTTTATCCTTTCAAAAGTATAGAAGAAAAGAGATGTTCATTACTATGACGAGAAAAATATGATTATTAGAATAAAGAAACTGATGACAAATATACACAGACACAGCTTGTAGTTTCAATTTCGCTTAAAATAAAGATTAGTTGTTGAAAATGTATTCAAATAAACAAATTTTAGTTACAGAATGTAATATATGCAACATTCATTAAAGAAATAGACATCTGTTAGTGAAAAAACGAATGAAAACACGCCGTTTAACCAACATTTACCATAGCGATGATGATGACGTCGGCGACTGCTCTAATCTGCTATCCCCTCTCTCTCTCTCTAACTCTCTCTCTCTCTCTCTCTTACTCTCTCTCTCTCTCTCTCTGTGTCCCTCTCCATCTTCCCAATATATCTATCAACAGTCACACGTGCGAAGATTTTTGAGCACAGAGTAAGGCTTGCTCTTGCTATTGGCTACAGTCAAAAGCGTATTTCTCTAACATTACTGTTATTATAAGGGTCTAGTGCCTGGTACAGATCGGGCGTTTAACATTATAGCCGATTTTATGGAATGTTCAATGAATCTGACAGTGGCCGAACAAAGACCATCCGTTCAAAACAGCATCGTTGTATTATTCCCAGATATATTTATGAACTTTTGGCTACTAAGTTATCGAAACTTGAGATCAGACTAAGTATGTTTGCTTGAAATTAATGGATGATTTTTAATCCATTTTGAATAACATTGACCGAGTTATTGGTCGTGCCAGGCACGAGTAGCACTAGTTCCGTCTCTGCCCCTGATATATATATATATATATATATATATATATATATATATATATATATATATATAATGAAAGTGTTGGTCGTTCCATCTTCTTAACTGCCTGATGAATGTTGTTATAAACTTCAAGAAACCTTAGGTTGCAGAACAATATTTTCCATGGATTAAATATATATAATATATATATAATATATATTTATCTATAATCATTATATATATATATAAAGACTTTTAGAAATTTTCATTGACTGTGGATCGAGGGTATAAAACTCGAGTTATTCGAAAACTGTTTTAACATTCAACATATTTACCCAACCCCTCCGCTCGGGTAGGATATGACACAAGGTCAATTTTTAAGCGGAGTTTAACAGGTTTGAATTCAGAGTTTTCTTTCTCCAAGACTATTTGTCTCACCAAGACGGAAGAACCCATTCTGCCCTACTATTTACCCATAGCCGGAGGGAGAATAATTGGATTCATTCCTTTGCCAAGGGTATTAGTACTATGTGAATTGCAATCAGTCTCGGCCAGGATTTGAAATAGTGTCGCCGTGTCCATTTCCTACGACGATAACCATTACACCACGGGCACTTAACATACCAGTAAATTTATTTTATAGCATACACTTATACACACACACGCGCGCACGCACATATATGTATATATATGTGTGTGTGTGTGTGTGTGTGTGTGTGCTTCCTAACCATACTAAATTAACTAACGTATTCGCATATATCTTTTACTTCATGAACTCGGTGTTAGGTTTGACTCCTGCCAAAAATTCAAGTTCTTGGTATGACAGTGAATTGTATCTGGTGGTAACACTTCCTTTCTGGAGTTCTGGGAAAATGGAACTTTCCTTTTATTACCATTATTCCTTCAATCTAATAGTTTAATTAGGTTCCCATGTTTCAAATCCATGTATTCAAAACTATCCATAAAGAAGTGAAGAGCCCGAAAAATAAAAGATCTCTTAAAAAACACCAAAGCTGAATATACAAATTTGAATGTTCGATGATGGGGTTGTCCCTGTGACGTTGTGGTTAACATGCAAAATCGTAGTAAACGAGTTCGAACTCCAGTCGCGTTACTACGTTTACTTTCGGACTAATAACCTTGGAAAAGGTAAAAGTACGTCAATATGGTAATCGTAGTCGAGGGCGACCCGACCGAGGAGTAGAGGAGAGTGCGACTTCTTTTTCCGTATTTCTCCACTTTAACCTTGACATGTACCTTATAATGCTGAGTATTAAGCTCGTTGGGGTCGAGTAACATTCCTGAGTCTTTGGTATGACTCGACCTGGGATAGAACCCCAGTCTCCCGGGCCATTCTCGAATACTCTACACACGAGGCCTATAGGACGGTATAGACCTCTTATGCCACTGGTATATGTTAAATAGTATCACTGCCTGTTCTTTAACGATTATGGTTTTGGAATTATTTAACCCACGGAGGTTGACATGCTATTAAACAAAGAAACGACTAATGAATTAATGAACAAACGAGAGCACAACTTTCTTAACGAAATAATTGTGTAAAAAAAGAAAGGAAAACAAAGAAAAATCCAAAGCTACCTTAATTAAAAAATAAATAAAATTAACAGTCGTATTAGCCAGTCTCCCCTAAGCCACTTTGCTTCGCCACACTTGTTCAATTTTAGAAGGGGAACAATCGGCACTTAATTGTCTTTCTAACGATGTCTGTAAATTTATGATTTGTGATGAGAAACAATTAATTACCGAACTTGGTAACCAAGGAGATGACATTTGTCTCTTTCACGAAGACCCAGTGTTATTTGCAAGCCAATTTAAATTGACAGGCCTCGTTTCGTGCAGTCACCGAAGTGTCCGACACGCTTCGATTGGAAGAGGGTAGGGGATGATGATGAGTTTTCTCGGTAGAATAGTACTAATTATTAGTGGGTTGAAGGTTGATCGGGTAAGGCAAATATGTTTGATTGAATATGCTGTTGTAGGCCTGGATAATCTGTAAAAATAGTTGATTAAAAAAGATTGGAGATGATGAAACTGAGGCGGGGAATTAAAGATGGGAGGAAAGAGAAAAAATTTTGAAGAAAAGAGAGAAAAGAAATGGAATGAAGTAAATAGAAAATTACGAAACGAAAAGAAAAGGAAATACTCTGAAAAGAAAATATCAACTTGATAAAGGAAAAAAATGAAATAAGCCAGCAAGAAAGAAAGAAACAAAGAAACAAAGAAAGTTATTTAATGGAAGAATTTTTCAAGAATATAAATCAAATAAAAGAAGAAACAAAGAAATGAAGAAAAATATTTTAAGAAGAGATTTTAAGAAAGAGAAGAAAGAAAGAGAGAATTTCAAATAAGAAAGAAAGAAAGAAAGAAAGTTATTTAATGGAAGAATTTTTCAAAAATATGAATCAAATAAAAAAGAAACAAAGAAATGAAGAAAAAGATATTAAGAACATTTTTAAGAAAGAAAGAAAGAAAGAAAGAAAGAAAGAAGTTTAAATAAGGAAATTTAAGAAAGAAAGAAAGACAAAAAAAAAGAACGAACGAACGAAAGAAAGAAAGAAAGAAAGAAAGAAAGAAAGAAAGAATTTCTAATAAGGAAATTTTAAAAAAGAAAGAAAGAAAGTTATTTAATGGAAGAATTTTTCAAAAATATGAATCAAATAAAAAAAAAGAAATAAAGAAATGAAGAAAAAGATATTAAGAAAGAAAGAAAGAAAGAAAGAAAGAAGTTTAAATAAGGGAATTTAAGAAAGAAAGAAAGAAAGAAAGAGGGATATTTAATGGAAGAATTTTTCAAAAACATTAATCAAATAAAAAAAGAAACAAAGAAATGAAGGAAAAGATATTAAGAACATTTTTAAGAAAGAAAGAAAGAAAGAAAGAAAGAAAGAAAGAAAGAAAGAAAGAATTTCTAATAAGGAAATTTTAAGAAAGAAAGAAAGAAAGAAGTTTAAATAAGGAAACTATAAGAAAGAAAGAAAGAAAGAAAGAAAGAAAGAAAGAAGGAAAGAATTTCTAATAAGGAAATTTTAAGAAAGAAAGAAGGAAAGAAAGAAAGAAAATTATTCAATGGAAGAATTTTTCAAAAATATGTGTCAAATAAAAAAAGAAACAAAGAAATGAAGGAAACGATTTTAAGAATAAATTTTTAGAAAGAAAGAAAGAAAGAAAGAAAGAAAGAAAGAAAGAAGTTTAAATAAGGAAATTTTAAGAAAGAAAAAAGAAAGAAAGAACGCATTAAGAAAAAGATTCAAGATGCAAGACAAAAAAAAAATGAGATAGAAAGCAAGAAAATAAAGAAAGAAATGACAAAAAACATCGAATTGCCGGAAATAAATGATGGCATTTTTTACAGCCGGACAAAAATAAATAAATAAGTAAAAATCCCAAGAAACATGTTTGTTGGAATTAAGACAAAAGGGGTTTGATCAATTAATAAAAATGAAACTCAAATTATTGAATATAACATTTCCTAAGATATTTTTTATTCCAACCTAGCTGAAATTGACACAAGGTCATTTTATGTAGGTAACTACGATGAAAGAAAGGATAACGTCACCGTGAGTTTTCAAATTACAAAGATACGTTTGGTGCCTTCACGGGAGCCTCAGGCACCAGGAAATAATTTTAGGTGAGTAGGCAGGAGCTGACTTGAAGGAAGGTGGCCAGAAATCCAAGCATTAGTTTTTTGTTTACCACGGGCACAGGAGAAAACCCAGTGAAATCTTGACAGAAAGAATTAAATGTTCCTTTTTCTTTTTTAGTCGCTTGTTTTCATGGTAAATGTACTGTTTTTTTATTTTTAGTTTCTTAATTTATTTTATATTCTCATGTAACTTTGGATGGTTCAACATACGAGGTGCATACGATAAGTTTCCAGACTTTTTTCGTATTGGCACTTTTATTCACATGAAACTCTAGTCCACTTCGAAGTAATCTCCTCCGGCTGCAATACACTTGTACCGTTCCAACATCTTCTGGAAGGCCCCATGGAAGTCCTCTTGTGTGAGCGTGTCAATGACCGTCACAGCCTCTTTCATCTCCTAAAATCTCTCATAACGACAGCCTCTGAGCTTAGGGAATAACCAAAAGTCACAGGGTGCAAGGTTTTGACTATAAGGAGACTGAGGAACTATGTTGATACCCATCTTGGTCAAATAGTCTGAGACAATTGTCAAGTGTCATATCCAAGACACTCGTTGGGCGGGATTCTTACCCCTCTGACGAGATTCAGTCGGTGTAGTAACTTACAAAGCTCTTTGCTTCGATGTGGCACAAGGCCGAATGATTAGGGCACCCAATGAGACTCGAACTCACTCGTGTAGGTTTGCTAGTCTAGCTTGCTAACCGTTACACCACCAGAGGTGCCCTGATTTAGTCGGTGTATTCTATAGCCCCAGCCGACTTGGCAATCGAATTATTTATGTTAAATAGCTATACTTTTAGTTTGTAAAAAAAATAATTAGTTCTGGCTCGTATAAAAATATTACGTACTAACTATTCGTTTACAAATCACACACACACACACACACACACACATATATATATATATATATATATATATATATATATATATTAAAAAAGTTTTAATTGGTAGAAAGACTAAAATAATTTTTTTGAAGTTAATTTCTTAAAAAATGTTTCTTTCATAAAATGTTTCTTTCATAAAATGTTTCTTTCA
>OY757930.1:82915831-82925831 GCA_963585895.1 Sepioteuthis lessoniana | reverse complement strand
TATGTGGTGTTTTGAACGAACCTGGAAGCAAGATTTTATAAAGCTTTTGCTGTACGGCTACTTACCTCCTATCTCATAAACCATGAAATTAAGGCAAACAAGACATGTGGAACATTACTGGAGAAATAAGAATGAATTCATTAGCGATTTTCTCTCATAGACTTCTATACATGACCGGCACCATTGCGTCAGCTCAGTACAGACATTTGATGCATTCTTGAGGACCTGGTAGGCTTGATGGCCGATAGAAACAGTTGACATGAGTGTATTACAGAACCATATGCCATCAGTTAGGGCAGAGTGTTTGCAAATGCTCCAGGAGACCTAGGTTCAATCCCAGGTCGCGTCCTACGAAAGACTTTAAAAATGGTACTTGATACCTGCTTGCTTAACACTCGGCAATATAAGGTAGTTATCAAGGGTAAAGTGGAGCAATCCAGGGAAATGAGTAGCGCCCTCCACTACACCTTGGTGTAGTAGCTATTGAAAAGGGAGCCTTCTGGATGCCCTCGACTACGGTCGCCGACTTTACTTTTCTTATATATATAGTAGTGTATTTGGTTGGGTTGGTTGGTTGTTTTTTTTTTTTGCATATCAATCATTGTTGATCATCTTATTTCCAATCCATTTTTTATACATGAAGAGTGCTATATCAAACACGAAAGTTAATCATAAGTAAACAGTTTAAACCTCCAAACTGTTCTATTTCAAACAATTCAGTTTATCTTTAGTACAGTTTTTCTTTAAACAGTTAAATGTTAAAACAGTTCTATCTCAAATAATTCAGTTTCGTATAAGTACACAGTTTAGTTCTATTCATCCCATAGATAGGACCCTATCAAGTGCAACTACTCCGAGCCAGGATGGACCTGGGAGTGATGGCAATAAAGGGGTACTCCGCATTCCCCAAAGCACCAGCATTACTGAATCCCTTCATTAAGATCGTTTAGAGTCATAAAGAGGACACTTTTGGGGGGAGTCATATTCCTCTGCAGAGATGCAGTCGGTGTATTCGACCGGGCCAAGTTGCATTGTTCAGAGTTTTTACATGTGCTCATGGAATAAACTTTAGAGGAAAGTTTTGTTATCAATGAAATTACTTTTGATACACCCTGTATCCGAAAGATAAAACCATGAATAAACTATCTGTTTTATATTTGATCTTTTTTTTTTTTTTTTTTTTGTAAAACGTTATAGATGTTTCCATTTTATGCAGTGGATTTTCAGTTAATGCATGATCAGTTCCAAAGTTTTTTTTGGTTTTTTTTGTGGGGGGTGCGTTATTGTCGCCTAAGAAATCATTAAGGTTATCTGTCAGAATTGAGACCCTTTCTTTTCAATCTTACCGTACATGTTTATTAGCACTTAGAACTGTGCAATTCTGTCCTGACTCCTTCCCCCAAACTGACTGACCATCTCCCGACACTTAACAAAACTGGTCTGAGTCCTTTCTAGAATGACCACAAAAAGATCTTTTCACTTACATAAACAAAGAAAATGTTCAAACCCCAACAGAAGAGAATGTTATCTCACTGCTAAGGAATTGAAAGCAAAAACGACATTTCGACTTTTATATTTTTACTCATTTTCATATAATTCTATTTTGCTTTTTTTGTTTGGGTATCAGATGATTGATAAATGTCTTTTGTTTTAGGGTAATCAATTGAGAGAATCATGGGACAGTTTTTCTTTCTTTATATTCATTTATTCATTTTTTCTTTCTCCATAATTCTGTATCGAGCTGGTCAAATAAGCAGAGACAATAAGACCAAAGATAATGAATTCGCGCAGAAAACGCACAATACCCAAAATGGCGGAAACAAAGGTTACTGAAATCTAATCATTGTATATTACGAGTGAATAGAAACATTCCGGTAATCAACTGCAGAATGTTACATCTGATACTCCGATGTTCATCTTTTGTTTTAGAAGAATTATTTGAAGAAAAATGAGACAGTTAAGTCCAGCAGTCTGAGTGACAAGAAAGAAATGAATATTTTTGAGGGAAATCAAGCTTCCCAGTAGCGCTTGTTCTTTCATCTAATGTATAAAAAAGAGTTTGTCCAAGTGGAAAAATCAAACATTACCAGATAAAATCTGATTTCTTCTTTTTTGTCTTTTTTCTATGAAAAAATATTCTGTCGTGGTTTTCTTTTGAAGTAAGAGAAGTGTCGTTTGTTTCTTTTATTTTTCTAGCTTCGTTTTTTTTTTTTAATCTCATTCTCATTTTTATTGACAAATACTTTATTTATTCAAGATCAGATTTAGTCACAGTGTAGAATGTGGAAATTCGACTGAAATTCTTCACATCCTTTTTATTAAATGGGCCGACTAGTTTGGCGTCGACGAAGGATAAAATCTCATTTATTTTTTTCTTCGCCATACTTATATTTTGAAATCAGTGAGACTTAAAACGTATGTTTTTTCATATTTTTCTTTGTCTTTTTCATTCGTGCTTCAAGATTCTTCTTCTTCTTCTTCTTCTTCTTCTTCTTCTTCTTCTTCTTCTTCTTCTTCTTCTTCTTCTCAAAGGAATAGTTTACTGTTAACATTATGTTTAAACGAATCAGAGTTCATTTATTCGCACGCAGTTAAATGTTTCCACCTCCCCTCTACCTCGATGTAGTAGCTATTGAAAAGGGAGCCTTCTGGTCGCTCTCGACAACGGTCGCCAACTTTACTTCTAGACCAGCTCATTGGCCTTGTGGGTAGAGTGTTTGTCAATGGTCCTGGAGACCTGGGTTCAATCCCAGGTCGAGTCATATCAAAGACTTTAAAAATTGTACTTGATACCTCCTTGCTTAACACTCACCAACATAAGGTTGGTATCAAGGGTAAAGTAGAGCAATCCAGGGAAATGAGTAGCGCCCTCCCCTACACCTCGGTGTAGTAGCTATTGAAAAGGGAGCCTTCTGGTCACCCTCGACTACGGTCACCGACTTACTTACTATCCTAATACTAATAGTTTTGCTGTCTCACTGTTAAATGGTTTCAAGTATTGCTATTTAATGCTAATAATTTAATTTAATTTTACTCATTTGATTGCAATTATTTCAGAGGTTTCAAATATAGTAACTGATTTAACATTTCTAATGTAGCCACAGATGGTACCCCGAACAAGTACTCGAACATGTACCCGAACAGGTACCACAACTCCTGTCCAGAGTGAATTTGGGAGTAAAGATAATGAAAGAGTAACCACATTTCCCAAAGCTCTAGGGCTTGATCCAAACTATCTGAAGATTTACAGTCACATCCGGAACATTTGTTAGGGTTCTTACTCTTCTGCGTATTCTGCTGGCTGGGTTCAAAATATTTTATGTCTTTGAGTCAAAAAGTATACACATATACACACTCACACAGACACACACATATGTGCGTGTCTGTGTGTTTGTCTGTGTGTGTCCGTATGTGTGTGTTATAGTCTGTATGTTTGTGCTAAATTATCAATTGAATTTACTGCTAAAACAATCGAAATCAGAAAAATGGGGAGCTCTATGCACAAGTATACATTGTAATATTACAATATTTCATTTTTGAATAAAAAGATAGAATCTCATGAACACGATCTGCAGGTGAGCTTATATCCATTATTCTAAAGTCTATTGAATTCAACCTTTATATATATATATATATATATATATATAAACACTTTTAGAAACTTTCATTGACTGAGGATCAAGTAGATGGAACTCTAGTTATTCGAAAACTGTTTCAACATTCAACATAAATATATATATTGCTCAATCGGAAGTGCATTAAGAATTTCTTAAATTATCTACTTAACATACACACACACACACACACACACACACACACACACACACACACACATATATATATATATATACATGTCTGTGTGTGTCCGTGTTTCTCTGTGTATGAGAGAGAAAGAGAGAGAAAGAAAGAAAGAAAGAAAAGAGAGAAAGAGCGTGAGTTTCATTCGGTTTGTTTTAGTTTTATGGCACATCAACCCTTCTAGGTTATAAATACCAAATCAAGTTTATACATAAAACAGTTCTATTTCAAGCAATTCAGTTTCGTGTAACTATATTTTTTGTTTACACACAATTAAAAATCAAAACAGATCTATGTCAAACAATTCAGGTTCGCATAAGTACACAGTTTAGTTCTACTTGACCCATAGATAGGACCCTATCAGGTGCTACTTTTCCGAGCCAGAATGAACTGGGGAGTGATGTCAATGAAGAGGTACTCCGCATTCCCCAAAGCTCCAGCATTACTGAAACCAAAAGAGTGTGAGAAAGACAAGTCTTTGAATATTTTCGATTAAGGAAATCTATAGTGGAGCATTAGAAAAATCCATAGAAAAAGCCTACGTGGAGAAAAATACAGTTCTTTCGTAAAATATCGGCTTATTTCATCAGTTTTGAACGTAATTATTGAGGTATCAATGTACTTTCCATTTTTATCTATAATCTCTTCGGGAAAAACATTGAGCTAAGAGTATATATGTTGAAGTAGATAATATTGAATACAGTAATATTTGTTGGGCAAAATAAATGCTTTTTTAAACATTCCTCAGAAAAATTATTTATTTACATATATGTATATAGGTTGTACAATTTCTTTTTTTAATAAACGCTGATATTAATTTGGACATGCATCAATGCACACACACACACACACACACACACACACACACACACACACACACACATATATATATATATATATATATATATATATATGTGATTATGTGTATGTGTGTGCGTGAATATTTGAATGTGCATGTATATATATTTACTCTTATATGTACGTATATACATACACAGACAGGGCAAAGACGTACACATGTCTGCTGAAATGTATATATTTATGCGTGTGTATGTGTGTGTGTCTGCGTGTTCCTTGTGCACCTACACATGTCGAATTTAATATCAGAGATACTCCGATATTAAAAAACTAATCGGATATATAATGTGTATGTATGTACAAAGAAAGTTTATCTATCTATCTATCTATGTATCTATACATGCATTTTTGTACATGCTTACATACAGATATATACTTTTATGTACACACATATATATATATATATATATATGGGTATTTATGTATGTGCATATATTCTTATATATATATATATATATATATGTGCAAATTTCATTAAACATAATAGAAATTTTATGTCTACATATTTTCTTCTGGATCCGTTCGAATTCCCGTATTACTTTTATCGTATTCGGGGGGAATTGATTTATGTATTGTCCATGTTTGTATGTATCCCTAGATCTTTCTGCCCGACTTTGGGCCATCATCAGGGGAGGATCTATTACAAAAGTGATGTAACTTTTGTTTTTGCATATTACTACTGTGTAATAGATCCTCCCCTGATGATGGCCCAAAGTCGGGCAGAAAGTACTAGGGATACATACAACTATGGACAATACATAAATCAATTCCCCTCCCCCGAATACGATAAAAGTAATACGGGAATTCGAACGGATCCAGAAGAAAATATGTAGACATAAAATGTCTATTATGTTTAATGAAATTTGCATTAACGAAGAAATGCTGCCTAAATATACATATTTTAAACTCCATGATCCTGCAGCTCATAAATATAACAGCACTTTGGAATACAGACGTGATCTCGTGAAGAGACAAATTACACTCTGTAAAAATGACATCCATTCACTCAATCTTGAATCACAAAAAATAAACTCGAAAGCTCTATTACACCTGCACAACTCCACGAACTAGATAACAGACTTTCCGTAATCATTAACAAAAGTGATTACGAACACAAACTAACATTTCAAAAAAAGCTCAACAATCTCTACAAAGGACATCTTCTTATTCCTAATAATATTGATAAATTTATCAATCTCTCGGACTGTAATTTAACTCCACAACAAAAAGATTTCCTCAACTTAGGACCCAACTGCCATTTATTCCAAGGATATACCAGCATCAACAAAAATACAGAAATTGAAATTTTACACCAAAATACTTTAAAACTCCGGGATAATAAGGTAATTTCAATCAGACCTGAATTCCGTGATCTCCTTAAGGCTGAAGCCATCAAAAATAGATACAATAAAAAACAACCTACATTATTAATACATCAACTAAAAACTGCTGCTAAAGAATTACGCAACCACCCCAACATCACCATAAAAAGCTGAGAAAACAAACATTTTTGTTGTACTCAATAAAACAGATTACCATTCAAAACTACAAAATATCCTCGATGACCATACGAAATTCAAAAAATTAAATAAGAATCCCACCAACCAACTAAAATCAAAAGTTAATAAACTAATCACTGCTAATAATGCCGAACTTAATAGCACAAAACTACCAAAAAAAAATTGGGGATTATAAACCCGGCAATCTTTACGGGACCGTAAAAATACATAAACCCAATCATCCTCTACGCCCTATTATATCACAAATACCTACACCAATTTATCAACTCACAAAAACAATAAAGCAGCTAATATCACCATACTTACCTAGCAAATACAACATAAAATCTACACATGAATTGATTCAAGTTCTTCATACAATTAATCCAAATAATGGTATATTAGCCTCACTCGATGTAGAAAATTTATTTACTAATGTACCTGTTAATAAAACAATTGATATTATTATAAATAATATTTATAATAACCCATCTTTTCCTCCTCTTAAAATCAACCCTAATATACTTCGAAAACTACTCCTAACATGCACTACTGAAGTTCCATTTTATGACCATCTTGGAAATATTTACGTTCAGACAGATGGTGTATCTATGGGGTCTGTCCTGGGCCTGATTTTCAGTAATTTTTACATGTCCGATCTCGAAAATAGAATTTTTAATAGCATAAAAAAAACCTCCAATATACCTAAGATATGTTGATGATATCCTTATTCTTACTAATAATATTAACGAAATCAACATACTACAAGACACCTTCCAAAACAATTCAGTTCTTAACTTTAATCATGAACTAAACAAAAACAATAACATTTCCTTTTTAGATGTTCTCATCGATACTAACAACAATAATAACTTCACTACCTCCACTTACAAAAAACCCTCTAGTAATAACTCCTGTACCCTCAACTTTATAAGTGAATGCCCCTTCAGATATAAAAAAAGCAATTATTCATAATCTAATATCCCGTGCCAAACTAATCTCCTCCTCCAAAACAATATTTTATAAAGAGGTAGAAAACATAAAACAGGCTCTCATCAATAATGGGTTTCCTAACTATATTGTTGAACAAATTAAACGTATGATCAAAAATGTTAACCAACAAAATAAACAGTGTACTACTCCATCCAGTCAACAAACATATATCAAATTTTTTTATCGTAACCAAATGCACTACAATTATAAATCCGATGATAAAATATTGAAAACATTGATTCACAAAAACATACTCCCCACTGATCCAAATAAAAAAATAAAACTTATTATTTATTATTATAAGTTTAAAACCTCGAATTTAGTCATTAGAAATAAGTCCTCTCCCTCGATTGGGGGTTTTGCAAAAAACCAACGTTATATATAAATTTAAATGTCCTTTAGGAGATTGTATCTCTGAAAATAATAATATATATGTTGGTTTAACCTCAACTACCCTGTCGAGGAGACTTACAATGCACCTTTCAGACACAAGTTCAATAGCTCAGCATTTAAAAAAACTTTCGTGCCCAACAACACAACCACGGAAAATTCTCACCGACAACACAACAATATTAGAACATCAAAATAATAAAAAAAAAACTTCAGATTCTCGAAGCATTACATATCAGAAACCTGCAGTTGACACTAAAAAGAATTAATTTTCAAACCAGTGCTAATGTACTTAAATGTCTTTAGCTACTGGCACTAATTATAGAATCACATTTAAAAGCAAACGTCATAATCTTTAACGACAAAGATGCCCTTACACAGTAGTAATATGCAAAAACAAAAGTTACATCACTTTTGTAATAGATCCTCCCCTGATGATGGCCCAAAGTCGGGCAGAAAGTACTTGGGATACATACAACTATGGACAATACATAAATCAATTCCCCACGAATACGATAAAAGTAATACGGGAATTCGAACGGATCCAGAAGAAAATATGTAGACATAAAATGTCTATTTTGTTTAATGAAATTTGCATTAACGAAGAAATACTGCGTATATATATATATATATATATATATATATATATATATATATATATATATATATCGAAAACTATCCAAGTTTGACGAACCAGACATGCAGGACACTGCTGGAGAAGCAGGGACGATCTCATAAGTGATGTACTCCTATGAACCCCAACATTTGGCTGGGCAAAAACAGGACGACCAGCTCGAACATACATTCAGCAGCTATGTGAGGATACGGGATGTAGCCCTGAAGCCCTGCCAGAGGTGATGCACGATAGGGAGAAGTGGCGAGAGAGGGTCAGAGATATCCGTACTAGTGGCACGACATGATGATATATATATATATATATATATATATATATATATACTCTTATAAACATATATTCTGATAGATAAATATATTGATAGATAGATAAAGAGAGAGAGTGTGAGAGAGAGAGAGAGAGAGAGAGAGGGATTTTGGTAGGGTTGAGTTTTGTGGCATATCAACCATTGTAGATTATCTAAAGCCAAATCCTGTTTACTCAAATATGTTAAATATATATGATTTGAAAACGCATTTTGTAGATAATTTTCCTAAACGAGCCTGGGCTCTTTTTTGTTCGCAGTTAACTGGTTTCAAGTATTGCTATGTAGCAGTCACAATTTAACATCAGTCATTTGTTTGCACACAGTTTGTTCTATTTGACCCATGGATAGGACCCTATTAGCTGCTACCTCTCTAGGTCAGAGGGGACCAGTAAGCAATGTTAATTAAGGGGTACTTAACATTCCCCAAATTTCCAAAGTTGAAGCTTCGCCATCCGATCGTTTTATTTCATATGCTTGACAATCGTTAGATGGGTGTCTTACCCGCAACAGAGATGCAGTCAGTGTATTTTACTGACACAGCTGACAGGACTGAGAGAGAGAAAGAAAGATAGAAATATAATGAGACTGACAGACAGAAAAATAGATATTCAGAGAAAGAAAAAAAAGAGAGAGAGAGAGAGAGAGCGAGAGAGAGACATAGATAATACTCACCTGAAAAACGAAGACATAATACTCAAAGTTTAAATAGCTTTATTTTATAAATGCTTTTATTATTTTAATAATTTATTACCTGAATATATTACCAATTGCTCAGAATTTTTGTATATATATATATATATATATGTATATATATATATTAATTATGTGTGGGAGATTAAAAATAGGCAAGGCATTGATCCCATATTAAAATGGGAAGTTGTGAAAAAATGTCGCAAATACAGGGCTTGAGATAGGGATTGTATACTTTGCAATGAGGAGAAATTAGCTTCTTATAATAATTAGGATTTATTAAATCAAAGGTCGGAGATATTGAACACCTGTAGACACAAAATATAATTAAGTTTTTTTTTTTTTGTTTTATTTTTGAGTAGGGTTCTCACTGCTACCTTTTCCCATGCTTTTTATATGTTATTTTATATATTTCTTCATAATAAACTTGCCCAGTCAGCTGGGGCTATAGAATACACTGACTGCACCTCTTCAGAGGGGTAAGACCCCCCACCGAACGAGTGTCCTGGATATGACACTAAACAATCTGATGGTGAGGTTCCAGCAATGCTGGAGCTTTGCGGAATGCGGAGTACCCCTTCATTGCCATCGCTCCCAGGTCCACTCTGGCCCGTAGTGGTAGCACCTGATAGGGCCCTATTTATGGGTTAAATAGAACTAACAGCATACTTATGCTAAAATGAATTGAGTAAACAGAATAGCTTGAAATAGAAACGTTTTTGACAATTAAACCGTACTTACACTTAAACTGCGTGCTTATGCTTAACTGAATTATTTCAAATAGAACTGTTTTTCGTCATGAAAACTGTATTTACACTTAACTGAATTATT
>OY757930.1:82898331-82908331 GCA_963585895.1 Sepioteuthis lessoniana | reverse complement strand
CACTCACTAAAACTTCCCCTGTGTCCTTTCACCACACCCAACATGTTTCACCAACACCTTCCTTATTGCCACACCATCCATCAACTATTACCGACACAATACTAATTATACAACGGAACCACCATCCATAGGTCCTATTTCCCCACATTATCACATTATGGTCACCCATAAGTATTTTCAGTAAACGTAAGTAATATTTTGAGTATTGTCAAAGACCATTATGGTCATCATTGTAACATTTATTAATAATTATAAATATTATAATCATTAAAAAAGCTACACAGAACTTAACATCATTTTATGACCTGCCCATAGATAATATACCACATAACCTTTGATAACATAATCATTACACACACACACACACACACACACACACACACACACACACACACACACACACACACACACACACACATATATATATATATATATACATATATACATATATATATAGTATTATTCGGTCCAGTTGGGAGTAATTCCATCGGGACAAAAAACATTCAACAGTGAACATTTAAATTTTCCTGGTAAAGAGCTCAATGTACCTGACATTACTGAGCAATAATTTCTTTAAGAAAAAACAAAAACCGGTCACATTAGGATCATAGATTTATTTCCATCCTGTTATGTGTTTTTGATATAAATCAAAAGCACAAAAAGATTAACAGGACTTCTTCAGATCTTATTGATAAAATAATTCAGAACAGACACAGGAAAGAAGGGTGGAAGGGGATAGAAGAGGGGTGAAGAGTTTTTTCCTCATTTAGCCCACTTCCGTTTTTTTTATTACCGGTTGGAATTATAGTAAATTAATTTTTTTTTTTCAATTTTTTTAAATTCTAATTACTTTTCGACTTAAATACTAATTTAGATAAAATAACTTTATTTAATAACTTTACGTAAGGATACAGTAATACTTATATTAAATTAAATTCAAGATTTAAAATTAAAATTAAAATTTATTTAATTTCAATTTTATTTTCGAACCTATAAATTTATTCACCCTTTTATTGAAGAGTACACATACATATGGTTTCTTCTCATTTTTTTTACTTTATTTTATTTTTATTCATTTACCTTAAATCTCAATTTAATCCTGTTTTTTTTATTTAATCATTATCTATGATAATATATAATTTTTTTTTCTAAAAAAAGTAACGTGATGATGATTTTAATTTTAATCATCATCACTCCACAAATTTCACCACAAATAAACTTTTGGGTACCATAAATTTAGGTGGAATTTTGGGTACCAAAAATAAGTTTGGATTAAGCTAAGAAGAAATCATTCTGATTCCAACAATCCATTTCCTATGCCCTCCTCACACTTTCTTCCTTCGTTTCACACCTTCCCAACAACAGACAGCAGAAACACACACACACACACACACACACACACACACACACACACACACACACACACACACACACATATATATATATATATATATTGTAACAGTGTTGGTTGTTACGAAATCCCTTTGTGGGCTTGTGTCGAACCAAGAGCAATATATGGAGATTGCTCAATATCTAGGATAGAGCTATATAATAATAATAATAATAATAATAATAATAATAATAATAAATAGATATATATTAGATATACACGTATTTAATTCATGGAATTTAGATGTTGTTTTGCAAAAAAACTCCATGAAACTCAGGGGTCGCAGCCTGAATTCCATGAATTATAAAGATAGATAGATAGATAGATAGATAAAGACTGATGCCAGTATATGCGCAAATATACGTATATATGTACGCGCGAGCCACAGATCATACACAAACATGCTGACATTACAAAGCACACAAACGTTGGCACACATACATACAAACAACCCATGGTGAAATTTAGATTTCCGGCACAACTCCTAGTGGTTCACCTTCCCCACTCTGTTCCGACTAGTGTTATACTCTTTTTGCGTTAGTTTGTGGCATTCACTTATTATGTGACTAATCGCTTCGTATATTATTTTAATTTTCCTCTTTCAAGAGATTTTCACATCAGTTTTAGCTGATGATTCTACACAGGGTTTTAAGTGACAGTAAGTCTCCTCAAGCCTTCAGGACTCTTCTTAATATTCTGGCCGATCTCAACAATGCTGTAGTTTGGATGGTCTCAACTCGTCCTCTTATTACCATGTCCTCCAGTCTCTGTACCTTTGATGACTGTACCAAGCGCACCACTTACAATTGATATCACCGTCACTTTCTTGTTTTTTCAGTTCTCAAGCAAGGTCTAGGTACTTATCTCTGTTTTCGTTTTCTTTCAGTTTTACTCTGTTGTCAGCCGGAATGGCAAAGTCCACTATTCGACAAGTTTGATTGAGAAAAGAGACATTCTTTTATTTTTAAGACCTGTCTCACCAATGAGTTATTATTTTGTTTGAATCCCAACGTTCTGAATCAAAGTAAACTTTTCAAAACTAACCGTCAAGCTAAAAGACTTCGTTTCCACATGATCGCTGAAGTTAACCCGCCATAAATCCGTTGACTGCTTATATAGGTAATCACTTAACCAACAACACGAAACGTAAGCAACTGAACGCATATGTGCTATATCAAAGAACTTAGTAACTAACAACCAGTACGTTCAAAATACCATGTGGCTGCCTATATCCAAAAGATATGCACTCATATTCCATGTTTGTCTCAATACAGGAACAGTTAAAAGGTTCAATCTGTCCAGTTCAGAATATACACACTAGGACATTTGATGACATACTTCTTCGGTTATTGTAACGGAGTCAATAAACAAAACGCTATAGAGAAGTGGTAAAAGTTCGCATTTTCCCTTTTCCAAAGAAAGGCCACTTCAATATCAATTACCGATTACAGACCATAACCCTTACTGCATCAAGAGCTGGGTTTATAATGCTATGTTTCTCAGTCTCGTAGGAAATGAACACGGCGACACGAGTTCAAATCCTGGACGAGACTACATTTCACATAGCACTAATACCCTTGGGAAAGGTATGAATCCAATTATTCTCCCTCCAGCTATGGGTAAATAGTAGGACAGACTAGGTTCTTCAGCTTTGTTTAGACAACCAGTCTAAGAGAAGGAAAACTCTGAATTCAAACCTGTTAAACTCCGCTTAAAAATTGACCTTGTGTCATATCCTGCCCGAGCGGAGGGGTTCGTAAATAGGATGTTTCTCAGTCGTATCCAGACTGAAATCGAGAAAATTCTTAAAAAAACCATAAAGATTTTCAGAGAAATCGATTCACAAATTCACAGATTCTGAATATACACCGAATCATCGAATAAGTACGTGCAAAAATCTTGAGGTAACATAACTGTTCGTGTATTTATACCATACAGAAAGAGTAAATACCACGAGCATACGGTCTCTTTAAAGAAACTGTTAGCAGTGTAAATATGCTTTACAAGAGACGAAAGGTAATGGTTAATGACTTGACCTGAGATTGAGCCCAGGGCTTCCGGACCATTGGCAAACATACCAGAGACTTCAAAAATGGTTCTTGATACCTCCTTACTTAACACTTAGAGATATAAGATACGTATCAAGGGTAAAGTGGAGCCATCCAGGGAAAGAAGTAGCGCCCTCCCCAACACCTCGGTGTAGAAACTATTGAAAAGGGAGTCTTCTGGTCGCCCACGACTATGGTCGCCAACTTAGCAGAAGTACTTAGTTTAAATATTAAAAAAACAATTCCTTTCAAGCAATTCAGTTTATAAAAAGGATAGTTTTTGGTTTACAGTTTCAGAGTCAAAAACAGTTCTATTTCAAACAATTCAGTTTACCATTAGTACACAGTTTCAATGTCAAAAATAGTTCTAATTCAAACAGTTTAGTTTTATTTGACCCATTGATAGGATCTTATCAAGAGCTTCCACTCAGGGCTGGTGTATAGTTTTTTTTAAACAGTTTCAATGTCAAAAACGGTTCTTTTTCAAACAATTCAGTTTAGCATAAATGAACAGTTTAAATGTCAACAGCCATTTGTATTTTAAAAAATCCATTCGGCATTAGTATATTTTTTGCTTACACCGTTTCGATATCAAAAACTGTTCTATTACCAGCAATTTAACTTAGCATAAGTGCACAGTTTAGATTTCAAAAGTAGTTCTATTTTAAAAAATTCCGTAAAGCATAAGTACTCATTTTCAATGTCAAAGACAGTTCCACTTCAAAATATTCAGTTTAGCATAAGGATACTGTTTACTTTTTTTGACTGATAGATAGGACCATATTAGGTGCAACCACTCTGGACCAGAGTGGACCTGGGAGTGATGGCAATGTAGGGGTACTCTACATTTCCCAAAGCTCCAGCAATACTGTAACGTCAGTCTAAGATTGTTTAGTGTCATTTCCAGGACTCTTTTTTGTGGGGTCTTATCTTTAAATGAGTATAGTTTGCTTTTTGTCACCCTTTCAGTTATGTCAGTTTCTTGCGGGCATTTACCGTCGAGTGGCTGAGCACTCCGCTTGGGCAGTGTTCCACAGAGCAGCCTTGAACTGGCCCCCGGTGGAGTACCCCTCGATTAAGAAGCTAAAGAAGTGTTCAGTGGGGTCTTTAAGATAACACAAGTCAAGAGAAAAAGACGATATGGGTCAATATGGAAGGTTGTAGTTTTTTTTAATATATTTTGAACGCTTAATACGTCCCAAATCTTTTAAAGAAAGCGCCTGTGCAGAAAAAAAAATGTTGAAAACGTTTTCCTTTTTTTTCCTTTCATTTAAAAATAAAATTGAAAAAATTGAATATAAAATTAAATATGATTCAAAAGATTACAAATGTAAATGCCTCCATAATATTTTAATATAAAAGCCGTTACGTTTAACGTTGGCATTTATACAACTATAAATAAAATCATCTACAGAATTCCTTTCTTTTTTAATATTTCTGAATTTACTTATGCACACACACACACACACACACACACACACACCCACACACACACACACACACACATATTTATATATATATATACGTGGTACATTCAATAGGTTTCCAGATTTTTTTTCGTACAGGCATTTACAATTGTCGTAGACTCTTGAAAATTCAATATGTTATTGCTATACAACGTACGAGATGACTGACCAATATTTATGATTTCAGCTTCAAATGAACGGCTACATGAGCAATTGGAATACACCCTACTAAAGCCTGATTGTCGCAGCTGGTGAATTTCAAAAATGCAATCTGGACCTGAGGACACATTAAACAAAACGATATGCAATAAAATTGTTTTAAACTTGGAAAGAATGCCACAGAAACGCATGGAATGCTTCAGACTGCTTTTGGAGTATCTTGCATGAATCGAGCATCAGTTGCATTTCCACCAGGACAATGAACCAGTCTACAACTTCATCTTTGTCACAGACTATTTGACCAAGATGGGTATCAAGACAGTTCATCAGCCTCCCTATTGTCAGGACCTTGCTCCCTGTGACTTTTGCTTATTTCCTAAGCTCAGAAGCTGTCGTTATGAGACAAATGAGAAGATGAAAGAGGCTGTGACGAAGGTCATTGACACGCTCACGCACTATGGGGCCTGGCAGAAGTTGTTGGAACGATACAACAAGTGCTTTGCAGCCGGAGGAGATTACTTCGATGTGGACAAGTGTTTCATGTGCGTGTTATCAATAAAAGTGCCCGTACGAAAAAAGTCTGGAAACTTATTTAATGATCATCGTAAATCAGCCGCAATTAATATCTATATATTTCTTTGTCTTATCTCTTACCCAAATTTGCTGGTTATTTCAACTATATCCCCAATTTTTCAAAATTAATTAAAAAATAAGCGAATGTATTTCAATTAATAAATTTAGATTATATGTTAATGAATTTACTTGCATTTCTATTCTGCTCTGTTTATTTTCAGTCCTGATACAATTTCCTCAATTTCACTTGACTCGGAATTTTTTTAAAAAATTCAATGACACTCCAGATTTTCTATGTTAGCCTCCTTGCTTTTCCTTGCTTCTGTTTTATTAGTTCCTCTTTCCATATATCATGACGAGTTCTGTCGCGAAGGTTGGCAACTCAGATTGTAAATCAGCTCGTATATATTCCTGACTACGTAGATGATCTTGCGACTCCTACAAATACACCTGCTCAAGCCGAATCACTGTTACATTTCCAGGAATTAGCAGCAAAATGCATTAGTCTTTACGTAATCTTTGATAAAACATTTTTCATGATTTTTTATCGAGATAGAGAAATCTCCTAATTAAATAGCAAGACTGTAATTATTTTATCGACTTTACCATGGCCTCTGACTCCATACACAGAGGAAAGATGGAGCAAATTCTACTCACGTATGGCCTATCAAAAGAAACCGTCGCAGCCATAATGATGCTGTATAGAAACACAAAATCAAAAGTCTGTTCCCCGGATTACCGACACCGACTAGGCCGATGACATAGTACTTCTGGCAAATGCACCCGTCCGAGCCGAAACCCTGCTACATAGTCTGGAACGAGCAGCTGCGGGCATAGGCCTCCATGTCAATGCACACAAGACGGAATATATCTACTTTAATCAAACAGGCGACATCTCCTTACTAAATGGTTGCTCTTTGAAACTAGTAGGCAAGTTCACCTGCCTTGGAAGCAGTGTCCCATCAACTAAGACAGACATCAACATGCAACTTAAAAAGGCATGAACCGCTATCGATAGCCTATTGGTCATATGGAAGTCAGACCTGGCCGATAGAATTAAACGCCGTTTCTTCCAAGCAGCGTTCGTGTCGATACGGATATATGGATGCACTACGTGGACGCTAACAAAATGGATGGAGAAAAAGCTTGACGGCAACTACACAAGAATGTTGCGTGCAATATTGAACAAGTCCTGGAGGTAGCACCCCCAAAGCAGCAGCTGTACGGCCACCTACCAAACATCACTAAAACTATCAAAATTAGACGAACCATACATGCGGAGAAGTAGGGACGAGCTCATAAGTGATGCATTCCTGTGGACCCTGTGTAGCATACTCCACGATGACTCTGTGTTACCGATTACAATGGGCAGCAGGGTCACTGATGATAATGGTTACTATAGTAACCAATGACTGTGCAGCGTAGAGCCCACTGATAATATGTTGCATAGTCCTCAATAGCATTATGTAGCATTCTCCCCAATGACAATGTGTAGTATAGTCCCTCTTGATAAAGTGTAGCATACTCCCCAATGGCAATGTGTAGCATACTCCCTTATAGCACTGTCTTGTATAGTACCAAATGACAATGTTTAGCATAGTCCTCAATGATAAAGTGTTGCATACTCTCCAGTGGGACAGTGTAGCACAATCTCCAATGAAAATGGGTGGTATAGTCACAAAGTGAAATTTTCTTGCATAGTCATTATTGAAAATGTGTAGCCTAGTCTGCAATGATAATTTATTGCGTAAACCCCAATAAAAATTTATAGCCTAGCCCCAAATCAGATTGTATAATATAGTCCTCAATGCTAAAGTGTAGGATTGTTCTCAATAAAAATGTGTATCATAGACTCTACAGATAATGTGTTGCGTAGTCTCCAAAGACAATGTGTAGTATAATACGGAATGATAATTTGTAGCGTTCCCTCCAACGATGAAATATAACATAGTCACCAATGACTAAGTCTAACATAGTCCTCAATGACAATATGTAGCATTATCAACAATCTAAAAAGATAGCATAGTCAACAATGACGATGTGTACCATAGTCAACGATGCTGGCAACAAAGAGGTACAAAGGTCTCAAGCATTACAAAAATTGACACGATAACAGCCTATCCTGATTTTATTTTCAACAATACCGTTTTGTCTGAATACGCATCCTTCTGAGCCGTTGTAACAATTCACTTTTCCTCCAAAAAACATGGTTGCTATTTCGAAACTTTTAAGAGTATTCAATAGCTACTGGGGATCCAGTTGAAGGCAGTGTCAGTTTAAAAATGTCGACTGTTTACAGAGGGACTGGCATCTTTACGGAAAGATTCCTTTGACGTACTGGCTAAAATGCTTGAGGGCACAGCATGGGTGTAAGTGAGTTTGAACTCTAGTCAAACAAATACTTTCTGTTTTCAACTAATTCACTTCCAAAAGACGTGAACTCATCACACCGTTATGGGTTAAATAGTATCACTACTGTTCAGTTACAAGGATGGCTTTGGCATGAAATAGCCTACAAAGGTTGATATGCCATTAAAGTAACCGCATGTGATTTCTCAAGTGAACAATTTCAAAGAGTTAATTCAATTTTTAATTAATTTGATAAAAATTTGCAAGAGCAGTCTCATTATGTAATCCTATTTACCAACCCCTCCACTCGGGCAGGATATGACACAAGGTCAATTATAAAGCGGAGTTTGACAGGTTTCAATTCAGAGTTTTCCTTCTCCTAGACTAGTTGCCTCACCAAGGCTGAAGAACCCAGTCTGTCCTACTATTTACCCATATCTGGAGGGAGAATAATTGGATTCATACCTTTCCCAAGGGTATTAGTGCTATGTGAAATGCAATCAGTCTCGTCCAGGATTTGAACTCGAGTCGCCGTGACGATAACAATTACACTACGAGCACCTCCTCATTATGTAATAGGCAAACAGAATTTTCTTACGATATCCCTATCTCTATCAGAAAGCTTTAGTTTAACAAACACGTGGCAACAACTTCTTCTTTTCCAACATTGTTCATTATTCTTGCTGACCGGGAGATGGTTCCAATTCTTGTTCAGATTTGAATTTTTAATAAACTTTTTTGAAGTTTTCTTCCGAATGTTTTCAGACACGCCAATCATAATGGTGGCACCCCAATTTTCTTATCTCACGTATTTTCAGCTTCTCAGGCAAGATGCAGATATTATTTCAATTTCTTTTTCTAAGAACCTTAACGGAAGTCTGTTTCCGCATCTCATTCATATATATGAATTCATAAAAGCATCACATTTAAATGGAATGTAAGAAAACTAATAAGTTCGCTGTGTCCTATTCGAGTACCTTAAAGACTCGTCTATAAGTCGAATTTCGCCGAAATTTTTAACAAAATACTCTTGCGATCTAAACCATCTTCAATGCATATGTGCGAGGTTTTCTTTCTTTGCCGCAGTCTCTCCCCCTTTCTCACTCGAACTCTACCCCCCCTCTCTCTCGTCAAGCTAGTCTGTCAGCATTGACAAGGTGTAAAGTGGGCGTGAACACTGTCTGACCGTTGCATTTATGGAATAATATCGATTCATTCGAATCGTATCTTGGTTGGTTGGTTGGCTGTTTGAGTTTTATGGCATGTCAACATTTGTAGGTTATTTAATACCAAATCTATTTTTATAGAAATAATCAGTTCTGTTTCAAACAATTCAGTTTAGCATGAGTACACAGTTTTTCAAAAGCATTTCTACTTCAAGCTATTCAATTTAGTCAAACAGTTATATTTCAGACAATTTTAGTTTAAGTAAACTTTCAATGTCAAAATCAGTTCTATTTCAAAAAATTCAGTTTAGCGTAAGTAGAGTTTCAATGTCAAAAACAGTTCTATTACAATCGATTCAGTTTTGCATAAGAACGCAATTTTGTTCTATTTGACCGGTAGATAGGAAGCTATCAGGTGATACCACTCCAGGTGAGAGTGGACCGAGGAACAGTGGCAATGAAATGGTACTCCACACTCCCCAAAGCTCCATCATTACTGGAACATCACCATCAGACTTTTTAATATCATATCTGGGACACTCATTCGCGGGGTTTTACTCATCTGCAGAGATGCAGTCGGTGTATTTTACAGCCCCAGCCGACTGGGCAATACACTGAGTTAAATGTAAAAACAGTTTTATTTCAGATAATTCAGTTTAGCGTAAGTACGCAGTTTAGTACTATTTGACACATAGATAAGACCCAATCAGGTGTTACCACTCCGGGCCAGAGTGGACCTGGGAGCAATGGCATAAGGGGTAATCCGTATTCCCCAAAGCTGCAGCATTACTGGAGCTTCAGCATCAGATTGTTTAGTGTCATATCAAGGTCATATCAAGGAATCTTACC
>OY757930.1:82831167-82898131 GCA_963585895.1 Sepioteuthis lessoniana | reverse complement strand
GACCAGCTCAGTCGACTAGGGCTGTAGAATACATCGTCTGTATCTCTGGAGAGGAATAAGTCCCTTCCAAAGAGTATCTTTGATATGACATTAAACAATTCAATGGCGAGGTTCTGGTAATGCTGGAGCTTTAGCAAATGCAAAGTAGCCCTTCAATGGCATCGCTTCCAAGTCCACTCTGGTTTGGGGTGGAAGCACCTGATAGGGTCCTATCTATGGGTAAAATAGAACCATTCAGCATTTAAATTGAGAGCAAACAAATGACTTATACTAAATTGTCAGAATAAGTAGGTATAACTTTTCATCTAAATTGTGTTAGATTCTATAATTTTCACAGATAATAAATACGACATTAATTATTTTGTTTCTTTTTTTTCAATCGTTCTGATCATTTTGGGCTCCCTGGGTTTTGCAGTAAATCACTAAATCATTCAAAACCTTTTTTTTATTATCATCTCAGATAACACCAAAATTTCACATAATAACAATTTATATCGTATTTATTGTTGGTGAAAATTATAGAATCAAAAACAAATTTATAGCTATTTTTTCTAACGAAACTATGCCGTTCTGAACATAAAGGCCGCCACTGTATTTATTCATTCATCCTTTGTACTACTGTAATATAATGACCGAGGGATTTCGTTTTATGCCTTTGGGTTTAGTTAGGCTGAGAACCTTTCGGCTCAGTGCATGGGTTACTTAGGTGCAACATTAACGCAGGTGTTCACGCGCTCGTGCGGAGCTGACGTGTCACTCAGAAATGTCACAATAGCCTAGATGGGAAATGGGGCTAGAGAGTGAATGTGACGTCACGCACCGGAAGCGCACGGAGGATTTGGGGGATTTTGAAAAAGTCAGTTAGTAGAGTTGAGAACTAGACACCGAACGAGAAGGGTCGACTTTCGGGGCTCGCAGAGGCCAGACGAATTTGTGTGCTACGGGCGCCGCACGAGAAGGGGGGCAGATGGAAAAGCCAGAATAGAAAGAATGTGTATCTCTCTCCTTATGTCGAAGAACATTTAAACTCAAAGGTAATAAAAAGTTTCGTATCTGAACTAAGAAATCGTAAGAGTTTTTTGTGTTACGGGATTCCTGTGTTCTATGTAGATATGTTATGAACATTCTATGTACGTTTCACATATCCGGATATCTGGGTATGGTATACTACATTCTTCATTCATCATTCAAATTGTATATAGATTGTTTATGTTTTATTATGTGCAGATTCTAAGATTAGTATGTGTTGATTTATAATATTCAAAGGACACATAAATTGCTTTATCAAAAAATATAATTTAAATTATCTTATCTTATGAAAATTAATTATATCATATTCAATTGATTATATTAATGATATCATTTTTAATTAATTTATATATTTGGTCTATATTTATATATTTTATAACCGGACATTGGCCTAGCGGTTAGAGTGTTCGCCAATGGCCTGGAAGACCTGGGTTCAATCCCAGGTCGAGTCATACCAAAGACTTTAAAAATGGAACTTGATACCACCTTGCTTAACACTCAGTATTATAAGGTACGGTTCAGGGGTAAAGTGGAGCAATCCAGGGAATGGAGTAGCGCCCTCCCCTACACTTTGGTGTAGTAGCTATCGAAAAGGGAGCCTTCGGGTCACCCTCGACTATGGTCGCTAACTTTACTTACTTATATATTTGGTGCATGTGAGGTTCATTATATGTTTATTTATTCATTTATATTTTAACATTCAACGAAGAGAGGTGCTTCGACTTTTACATCACTATCTCCGTTTTTTTCATTTAAATTTGCACAGAATTTCGCGAAAGTTAATATACATGCACATTTTTTTATAGATTGATTGGTTTGGTTTCTTTGTTTAATGGCATATCAACCTTTATAAGTTATTTAATGCCAAAGCTATTCTCCTAGAAGAACAGTAGTTGTACTATTTAACCCATAGCTGGGAGGATAAGGGGGTTCATACCTTTCCCAAGGGTATTTGCCAAAAAGTGAACGTAATAGCGCAACTGGAGTATGAACTCGCGTTCTACCATTCCGTTGTCCATCACTTTAACCATTACACCACGAGGACACCCCCATAAACATAGATAGATAGATAATGAACACACAGAAATAGATAGGTTGATAGTATAAACAGACTGATTTGGTTTGGTTTCTTTGTTTAATGGCATATCAACTCTTTTTAGGTTATTTAATGCCATTCTCCTAGAAGAACAGTAGTGGTACTATTTAACCCATAGCTGGGAGGAAAAGGGGTTCATACCTTTCCCAAGGATATTTGCCCGAAAGTGAACGTAATAGCGCGACTGGAGTACGAACTCGCGTTTTGCGATTCCGCAGTCCATCGCTTTAACCATTACACCACGAGGACACCCCCTTTATAGATTGAATTACCATGACCAGAAAAAAACAAAACAAAAAACAGCAAAATCTTCGTGTGACACACAGAACCACTGGACTGCTGTTTCGACCTTATTGAGTCTCGTCAGCAGTGTCTACCGTGATCTCCCTCACTGAGAAAATAATTGTTAAAATAAAGAATTTTAAAGTACATTAAAATATGAAATAAAGTGATGCTAATTTCTTTCTTGATTTTTAGATTATCGATGACTATATACAAAATAATTTATCTATATTTCCCTTTTAATCTATACTTGATATTATTTTGCAAGTTACTTTACTGGAAATGAAAGAGAAGCATCTTGAATTTTAACGTTCAATTACACATTCCCTCCGTTTTCTTCTAAATTTTGGAATTTTTAATTATAATTGTTGCAGTGGTGGTGGTAGCAATGATGACGTTGATTGATTAAAGAAAAACTTTGTTTTAACTTGTTAATAAGTAAAAAAATGCGTATAGACCAGCAGGGCTCGAGCCTAGACGCGTTCCCGAACTTCCCTTCCCCTAATCCCCAATTTAAGCTGACCTTCGGGTCATTGACCTTGTGTCAAGTCATGTCTGGTGGGAGGCAGAGACAAATACGTCATAAACGGGAGAGTGTGTGAACTATCAGTTAAAACTTAGAACAAATTTAATGGTGTAAGTATATATATATATATACTTAAAAAGGGAGCAGTTATAATCATTTAAAAAAAAATAAAATTTTGCAATTAACCAGAGAAGACGGAAACTGGTTAGTAGTAAAATTTTATTTTTTAAAAATGATTAAAACTGGTCTCATTTAAGTATAATAAAATTTTGTACCCTCCGTAATATATATATATATATATATATATATATATATATATAGATAGATAGATATTAACTTTTATATACATTTAATAGCATGGCTACTTATCTGCGACCAATCGTGTTATGCCATCTTTATACGGCTATCATCAGGCAGAAAAAGTTTGACGATTGCCGTATAAAGACGGTTTGAAACCATTAGTCGCAGGTCAGCATAAATGCTATTAAATATATGTAAAAACTAATACTTATTTATTTATTATTATTTTATATAATAGCTCTATCACACATATTGTGCACTATCTAAATTATACTGCATTTGGTCTGCCACTGACACACCAAGTAAGATAGTGACAACCATATACTGTTGTAATATATATGTATATATATATATAGAGAGAGAGAGAGAGTGGGTGAGAGAGAAAAAGAAAGAGAGAGAATTACTAAATTGAAAAACAATACAGAAAAGTATCAAATGAAGATAATCAATCAATAAAACCTTGAATAGAATTAAAATGAATCATTAATCCATCTTAAAAACTTCCAAATCCTAATTCATGTTGCGATATTCACTTAAATGTATAATTGATAAAGACACTGATTTGGTCCTACGAAACCAGAGAAAAGCTAAAAATCTAATATACTCACTACCCTTGTGAAAAACAAAATAAAACCCTATCGCATTTGTAGCCATGGGAAGCAGCATAGTTGATGTGAAGCAAAGTGGATGAATCCAAAGATGGGTGAAGCTGAAGTTTCACCTGACGGTGGGCAAAGAACGTCATAGATCAACGGCTACGATTGAATTGTGCAGTCAGGAAACTAATTCAACTTGTCTATAAGTGTAGCGTCTTTTGATGAGGAAAAAGCTAGTGAAAGATTATCATAAAAATCCGAGTTCTCAGCGCAACTTTGAAATAATATACAAAGACAGAGAGAGAGAGGGGGAGAGGGAATACCTACTGAGTCAGAAGTAATCTACTTAAGTCTCACCGAACTGGATTATCGGGACAAATTCAGGATCAGGATTTGTCCGGATGATCCGGATTGGTGAAACCAGGGTAGATTACTTCTGACTCTGTAGATTTTGGAATCTTGCTCTACTTTGTACACTGAGCACTTTTACGTATCAGCTTCAGTGTTTATTTTTTTCGACCAGGCAGTGTCACTGGTTGATTATTATCTATATATATATATATATATATATCTTTATATATTATTTTTTTATAGTCTTTTCATTTTTTATTGACTCTTTTTTCCCGAAATATTCATTTTTTATTCACAAATTGAATTATCTGGGTTTTTTTTTTCACACCGTCGGAATCATTGAATAGGTATAAAACTTATATATATATATATATACCCCGCAAAAACAATTAACGACGCTGACTACGCCGATGACATAGCGATACTGGCAAATACACCCAACCAAGCCGAAACACTACTGCATAGTTAGGAACGAGCCGCCGCAGGCATTGGCCTCTATGTCAATGCACACAAAACGGAATATATGTGCTATAATCAAACAGGTGGCATCTCCACTCTTGACGGAACCCCTCTTAAACAAGTAGACAAATTCACTGACCTATGAAGTAGCGTCTCATCAACCGAAAAGAACAACGACACACGGTTAACGAAGGCATGGACAGCTATCAATAGGCTATCGATTATATGGAAATCAGACCTAACCGATAAAATGAAACGCAGTTTCTTCCAGCAGTTGTAGTATCGATACTGCTGTATGGAGGCACTACATGGACGCTAACAAAACGTCAGAAAAGGTATGAAGGTCGATTTCGCGAATATTTTCCTTATGGATAAACCTGAAGGTACCAGCAAAACATGGATCATAACGAATAAGATCGTAACTATCGTTTGAGACATCAATAAGGAAGAAATCATATCATGATTTCAGCTGGTATTATTAGAGGTATTATGGTTGGTCCGTGGGAAGTACTTGGTAGCATTAAAATGACTATAAATGCTTATTTGACGTTTTTAAGCAAACATGTTGACCCTTGGTCAAAAAAGCAAAGAATCACCTTCAGAATAACCGCAATATTTATGCAAGATAATTTCCCCTTGCATACCACGCAATAATTTGGCTTTTGTGCACTTATGAAGATGAACGAGGTGATCAATTCTCCAGACTTAAACCTAATATATATATATATATATATATATATATATATTATAAAATTTATCAATTGTATAGTTGGCTGGAGTTTTAGAATACATCGACTGCACTTCTGCAGAGGGGTAAGACCCCAACCAAACGAGTGTCCTAGACATAGAAGTAGACAATCTGATGGTGAGGTTCCAGTATTGCTGGAGCTTTGGGGAATGCGGAGCACCCCTTCTTTACCATCGCTCCCTGGTTCACTCTGGCCCAGAGTAGTAGCACCTGATAGGGTCCTATCTATGGGTCAATAGAACAAATTTGCGTACTTACGCTAAAGTAAATTACTTGAAATTGAACCGTTTTGATATATAAATGGCGAAATTATGCTAAACTGAATTGCTTGAACTAGAACTGTGTTATATAAATAAGGAATGATTTTTTTTAAATTAGTCCTTTTTGTTAATCATATTTTATCATTCAGTTTGGTAAACCCAATCGAAAACTTGCTCTGCATTCTAAATTGATGAGTTTATGGGAATGGCCGCCAATTTAGAAGCAAGGGGGACTTTTAGCTGGCAACAATAATTGTAATGTATAGAATTAAAAGTGAGAAGATCGGGAATTTGACATGATCCATGGATCAATGCCTTATCCAAGTTATTTCAATAAAAAGGATCACATATTTATAATTGACTAGCTCCACTATCATTTTTTTTTATCTCTGCTCATTTGTTGATTTCTAATTATTTCATTTTTTTACCGTATGTATCTAGAACAATGTGGATATGGCGCAATTAAAGAGTTATTTTCTTGTTTACATGGTCTTTAATTACATTTCGTTAATAATTTGAATTAGTTGTAGCTTAAGTAAATTAAGGAAATGGCCGTAGATTCTTTGTATTTTTGCCAAACCCTAAGTATTTTGGTGAAGTGTACATATTTAACCGTTGCCATGATTCTTTGGAAATTTCGTTCAATCCAAAACTTAAAGCTGTGAAAATTGTTGCCTCGTTAATAGTTTGTTACGTAACGTATATATATATATATATATATACGTTGAATAACGTATATATATATATATATATATACACATTGCGTAACAAACTATTCACAAGGCAACAAAAATATGTCAATATATATATATAGATAGATAGATAGATAATGTGAATGACTATATATATATGCTCCCCTACCCCCGTAGGGTTGAGCTCTCTAGCGAATGAAGTAATCGGGTTGCCATTTGCATTTATGCAAAGCTCTTCATATATGAATTGAGCTCTCGGTAACCGTTAAGCGGATGTATGTAAACAATAGTAATTGTGATTCATAACCGTTTAAAATTCACTACGCTGCTGCTGGTTACCTCGTGGCTGATGGGTAGGGTCATAGACCGGCGTTTGAGTCAACCGGGTTTCGATCCCAGCTACATATATATGTATTAAGAATTTTTTTCGTTGTACGTCCGAAAAGAGAAAAATATCTTTATCACCATGAATTAAATTTAAAAAATAATCTAAATTCTATCCTCTTACATATCTTCATGAATAATATCTTCACATTCATTTTCTCTTCCTTTCTTTTCACTTTTTTCAAAACTATTATATCAATGTTTTTTTATCCTATTCCATTGTATCGCTTAGAAATCCAACAAATGTCCAAGTAATGCAACTGACGATGAAAAAAAAAAAAAAAAACATTGATATAATATTTTGGAGGTGCCCGTGGGGTAATGGTTATCGTCGTAGGAAATGGACACAGAGTCACGATTTCAAATCCTGGACGAGACTGATTGCATTTCACATAGCACTAATACCCTTGGGAAAGGTATGAATCCAATTATTCTCTCTCCAGCTATGGGTAAATAGTAGGACAGACTGGATTCTTCAGCCTTGGTTAGGCAACTAGTCTAGGAGAAGGAATACACTGAATTCAAACCTGATAAGCTCCGCTTAAAAACTGACAGTGTCATATCCTGTCCGAGCGGAGGGGTTGGGTAAATAGGATATAATATTTTTGAAAAAAGTGGAAAGAAAGGAAGAGAAACTGAATATGAACGTATTATCTATAAGGTTATATAAGACGATAGAATTTAGAATCGATTTGAATTTAATTCATGGGGCTCAAGGAAGTATAAATACTTTAGGAGAGATAATTAATCAAAATGATATATACTTATATATGTAAACCAAAAAATCTTAAAAGAATACAAATCTCTTCGTTGACCTATTCATTTTAAAGTATGTATATTGTCATTCACATACTCACTGTTTCTTTGTATCACGAGTCATCAGCGCGAAGAGACGCGCCAGACACCTCAAGCTTGAATCGAAAACGATCCAACTTTACCTCACCCTGATAACATAACTTCACAGCAAGCAGGAGTTCCAACGTAAGCAATTAAATTTTACGTATATGAATTTTGTTTACATATGCACAAACGGAGACTGGAGTGCTCATTTCGTTAGAAGAGATTTGAAAACGCAAGTGGCAACCTTTAATTCCTTCACGAGAGAGCTCAACGCCTATATATATATATATATATATATATGAGGATCATTAAATAAGATTCCAGGCTTTTTTAGTATGGACGCTTTTATTGATAGTAAACGCATGAAACTCTAGTCCCCTTCGAAGTAATCTCCTCCGGCACAATGACCTTGTTGTACCGTTCCAACAACTTCTGGAAGGCCCCATGGGAGTCCTCTTGTGTGAGCGTGTCAATGACCTTCGTCACAGCCTCTTTCATCTCCGTGATTGTCTCATTGCGACAGCTTGTGAGCTTAGGGAAAAACCAAAAGTCACAGGGAGCAAGGTCTGCACTATAAGGAGGCCGAGGAACTGTTTTAATGCCCATCTTGGTCAAATAATCTGTGACGAGGATGGAATTGTGGACTGGTGCATTGTCCTGGTGGAAATGCCACTGAACCGATTTGAAGAGTCCTGGCCTCTTCCCTAGGAATCTCTTCCTGAACTCCCTTAAAAGCTCAAAATAGTAACGCTAACCCTAATCCTAAACCTTTGGCCAATCAACTCTTATGTACTGACTTCCTTACTCCTCCCACACCTCTCATCATCCCTCACAGACTCCCTGCCTTCCTTGAATCTCTTATGCCACTCAAAAACCGATGCTCGATTCGTGCAAGATGGTCGAAAAGCAGTCTGATGCATTCCATACGTTTCTGTGCCATTTTCTCCAAGTTCAAAACATGATTTTATTGCATATCGTCCTTATAAAGTGTCTTCACGTCCAGATTGCATTTTGGAAATTCACCAGCTGTGACCATCAGGCTTTAGTAGGATGTATTCCAATTGCTGCTGTAGCTGTTAATTTAAACCTGAAATCATAAAAAGTGGTCCGTCATCTCATAAGATGTATAGCAATAATATACTGAATTTCAAGAGTCTCCGAAAATTTTGAATGCCTGTTAAAAAACGTCTGGAAACCTATTGAAGGAACTACGTATATATATATATATATATAATTTCTTACTAAAACACATTAATTGTAATTGAATCTTTTGAAGTAACATATCTTTAGATATATATATAAAATATTTTCATTTAAATAATCATTTTCATTTATAACAACAGTCCTAGAGAACGAATAAAATTTATCTTTCCATAATTTTATTTTATATATGTTTGCCATGAAGGTAATATTTAGCATTTTAAATATTTTTTTAATAGAATATAATTTTCAAATTACTTAAACATCGCTGTTATTTGTTTCCCGCACGACTAATAAAATAATATTAACACCAACAACATTGAGAATTTTTCCAGTTGTTACTGGCTCTTCATTAGAGAAAAATCAATTTAAATTCCGTCCAGTGAATCTAAAGAAGCTAATATCTGTCTGTTCTATTATCATTTCCCCTTTTCTTAAAGGTGAGAGCATATTGCGTATATATATTCCAAAACCCCTTGATATATATAGAAGAAAAAATGAAAATAAAATAAAAAAAGAAGAAGAAATAGATGATAAAAAAGATTACACAAGAAAGGTGGGTAATTAAAGAACGCAAGAAAAAGAGAAAGAAAAAATTAAGAAAGAGAAAATAAAGAACGACTAAGTAAAGAAATAAAAAAGAAACAAAGAATAAAAGAAAAAAGGCTTAAAAACACGCGCACACACACACACACACACACACACACACACATATATATATATATATATATATATGATAAAAAGGAAGAAATTAAGAATCAGGAAAAAGAAGGAAGAAATTTCTTGACAAGAAACAACGAGGTAGGAATAAACTGAATAATCAAAGAAAGAAAAAAAGAGGCTGGAAAAAAAACCTTGAAAAGAAGGCACAAAGAAAGAAAGAACGAAAGAATCAGGGAAAAGAAGGTAGAAATTTCTTGACAATAAAACATAGAGGTTGGAATAAACTGAATAATCAAAGAAAGAAAGAAAGAAAGAAAGAGGCTGGAAAAAGAACCTTGAAAAGAAAGAACGTAAGGAAGAAAGAAAGAAAGAAAGAAAGAATCAGGAAAAAGAAGGAAGAAATCTATTGACAAGAAAGAAAGAGGTAGGAATAAACAGAAAAATCAAAGAAAGAAAGAAAGAAGCTGGAAGGAAAAAACCTTAATGAGAAGATAGAAAGAAAGAAAGAAAGAAAGAAAAAAGAAAGAGAGAAAGAAAGAAAGAAAAAAGATAGAAAGAAAGAAAGAAAGAAAGAATCTGGAATAAAAAAAACAACTTAATGAGGAGAAAGAAAAGAAAGAAAGAAAGAAGCTGGAAGGAAAAAACCTTAATGAGAAGATACAAAGAAAGAAAGAAAGAAAGAAGGAAAAAAAGAAAGAAAGAGGGAAAGAAAGAAGGAAAAAAGAAACAAAGAAAGAAAGAAAAACACACTTAAAAAGAAAGAAAGAAACAAATAAATTTCCTAATAAAAAAGAAAGAACGAGAGAAAGGAAGAAAAAAAGAAAAAACAAACAAACAAACAAGCAAAGACATTGGAAGAAAGAAAACTAAAAAGAAACAAAGAAACAAAGAAAGAAAAACGCTGCAAGAAAGAAAGAAAACTAAAAAGAAAGTGAAGCAAACAATCAAAAAGGTCGGAAGAAAAAACGAAAATTTAAAAGAAATAAAGAAAAAAATCTACAGACAAGTTGTGAGGTCTCAACCGTCTCTGAGAAATACAAGGTATTCTAAACATCCCCAAAAACATGGAAAAAAGCAATGAAAAAACAAAGCAAAAAAACAGCTGTGATGCTAAAATAAGTTTTTTCTGGTAAATATTACCAAACCATTTTTCGTATTTTAATGACAAAACCATCTGGAAAAACTATCAATAAATAGAAAGAAAGAAAGAAAGAAAGAAAGAAAGAAGAAAGAAAGAAAAGAAAGAAATGAAAAGAGATTGAAAGAAGAAATAAAAATGCAAAGAAATAATAAAAGGGTTAAAAAAGACAAAAGAAAGAAAAAGAAGAGGGAAAGGGAGAAACATGGAAGGGAAAAAATATTAACATATTCGATAGAAAAGGTAGGCAAAGAAAAAAAGAAAGAAAGAAAGAAAGACAAGAAAATGATGAACAAAGAAGGGAAAAATATTAACATATTAGATAGAAAAAATAGCAAAAAATTAAAGAAAGAAAGAAAGAAATAAAGAAAGAAAGAAAGAGGAATATAGATGGAAAAATATTAAAATATTAGATAGAAAAAATTGCAAAAAAAATGAAAGAAAGAAAGAAAGAAAGAAAGAAAGAAAGAAAGAAAGAGGAATATTGATGGAAAAATATTAAAATATTAGATAGAAAAAATTGCAAAAAAAATGAAAGAAAGAAAGAAAGAAAGAAAGAAAGAAAGAAAGAAAGAAAGAGGAATATAGATGGAAAAATATTAAAATATTAGATAGAAAAAATTGCAAAAAAAATGAAAGAAAGAAAGAAAGAAAGAAAGAAAGAAAGAAAGAAAGAAAGAAAGAGGAATATAGATGGAAAAATATTAACATATTAGATAGAAAAAATAGCAAGAAAGAAAGAAAGAAAGAAAGAAAAAAAAAGGGAATATAGATGGAAAAATATCAACATATTAGATAGAAAAAATAGCAAAAAAAATGAAAGGAAGAAAGAAAGAAAGAAAGAAAGAAAGAAAGAAAGAAAGAAAGAGAAATATATAGATGGAAAAATATTAACATATTAGATAGAAAAAATAGCAATAAAGATGAAAGAAAGAAACAAACAAACACAAAGAAACAAAGAAAGAAAAAAAAGGGAATATAGTGGGAAAAATATCAACATATTAGATAAAAAAAAAATAGCAAAAAAAATGAAAGGAAAAAAGAAAGAAAGAAAGAAAGAAAGAGGTATATAGATGGAAAAATATTAACATATTAGATAGAAAAAATAGCAATAAAGATGAAACAAAGAAACAAAGAAACAAAGAAACAAAGAAAAGGGAATATAGAGGGAAAAATATCAACATATTAGATAGAAAAAATAGCAAAAAAAAAATGAAAGAAAGAAAGAAAGAAGGAAAGAAAGAAAGAAAGAAAAGGGAATATAGAGGGAAAAATATCAACATATTAGATAGAAAAAATAGCAAAAAACATGAAAGAAAGAAAGAAAAAAGAAAGAAAGAAAGACAAAAAATGAGAAACAGAGAAGGGAAAAAAATAAATATAATAGATAGTAAAAGATAAGCAAGCAAGAAAGAAAGAAAGAAAAAAGAAAAGAAAGAAAGAAAACTCCAAAGAAGAACGAAAGAAAGAAAGGAAGAAGCAAACAAACAAAGACGATTGATGAAAATAAAAAGGTTAGGAAATTAATTCATTTACTAAATTAACGAACATTTTTTTTTTACTTCTCGACTGGTAAAAAGATAAAGAGCCCATTCTGGTTTACATATCTACCCATAATTGCTAGTAAAAAAATTGTTAGGTCCATGCCTTTCTAAAAGTATTAGCTTCAAGTGGAACGCAAACTACCTCGTCCAGGATTTGAATTCGGATCGAAAATTCTTTTTCCTAAGATTGAAACTGTTCCACAACTTCGGTTTGGTTTAATTTGGCTTGGTTTCCCAGTTTAATGGCATGTCAAGTTCCGTTGGTTATTTTATGCCACAGCAATTCCATTAGAAGAGCAGGAGTGGTACTATTTAACCCATAGCTGGAGAGATAAGGAAATTGATGCCAAAGATAGATACGTTTTAATAGGGAAAGAGAAACAGATAAGAGGATCCTTAAATAAGTTTCCAGGCTTTTTTAGTATGGACACTTTTATTGATAGTACACACATGAAACTCTAGTCCCCTTCGAAGTAATCTCCTCCGCCTGCAATGCACTTGTACCATTTCACACAACTTCTCGAAGGCCCCATGAAAGTCCTCTTGTCTGAGAATGTCATCTCCTCGATTGTCTCATAACGACAGCCTCTGAGCTTAGGGAATAAGCAAAAGTCACAGGGAGTTAGGTCTGGACTATAGAGAGGCTGAGGAACTGTCTTTATGCCCATCTTGGTCAAATAGTCTGAGACAAGGATGGAGTTGTGGACTGGTGCATTGTCCTGGTGGAAATGCCACTGACCTGATTTGAAGGGTGCTGGCCTCTTCCGACGGAATCTCGTCCTAAACTCCCTTAAAACCTCAATATAGTAACCCTAACCCTAACCCTTTAGCCTATCACCTCTCGTGTTCTGACTTCCTTACTCCTTCCACACCTCTCATCATTCCTCTCAGAGCCCCTGCCTTCCTTGAATATCTTATGCTACTCAGAAACTGATGCTCGATCCATGCAAGATGCCCCAAAAGTAGTCTGAAGAATTCCATACGTTTCTGTGTAATTTTTTCCAAGTTTAAAACACAGTTTTATTGCATATCGTTCTTTTAAAGTGTCCTCACGTCCAGATTGCATTTTTGAAATTCACCAGACGTGACAATCAGACTCTAGTAGGGTGTATTCTAATTCCTAGTGTAGCTGTTCATTTGAAGCTGAAATCATAATCATTGGTCCGTCATCTCATAAGATGTATAGCAATAACATAATGAGTCTTCAAGAGTCTACATCAATTTTGAATGCCTGTACAAAAAAAGTCTGGAAGCTTATTGAGGGCACCACACATATATATATATATATATATATATATATATATATATATATATATTATATACTTAGGTACCAAGTCGTTATCAAAGATTGTTCGGTTAGAGACTGCATTTTTTTTTCTTTTTAGATTTTTAGAGAAGAGGTTCAAGTCGTCCTATTTTTCTTATATCTAGGTCAAGGTGGTTAAGAAAGGGTATGATCCTAAACCAATCGCTTTTGACTATTTCGCTAGTCGCCCTCGGGAGTTTTATTTGGTTGTTTGTTGCAGAGTGTTTTTATATTAATTTGGAGTGTTGTTTTTTTCTTTTTTTTTTTTCTTTTTTCTTTTTTTATTTTATGTGGTTAGCCCATTCTGTTAGGATGGCTGATAGGGTTTGTAATTGATTATGTTAGATATGGTAATACCTGTGTTAAATGCTATCTTATATATAATAGCAACAAGTAACCTAACACAACCCTTGAAGACGACTAGTGAGATGGTCGAAAGCGCTTGGGCTAGTATGGGCCACTTTATTCACCATCTTGACCCAGACATAAGAAAAATAAAAATAAAACTTGAACGTTCTCATTCGAAAATCTTAAAAAGAAAATACTTCGCAGTCTTCTACACAACTTACTAATATATATATATATATATATATATATATATATATATATATATATATATATATATATAACCCTGTGCATATATAGATATATATATAATTTGAAATCTCCGACACCATATTTGTGCTTTGGGTCAAGAACTGATAAAGACCTCATTGGAAAATATATACTCCGTATACCAAACTCTCCAATTCCAAAGTTCTGAACAGGAATATAACCGAAAGTTTGAATGTATTGAACAAACTTCAGATATTAATACCATATTATTACAATTACAATATAAAGAGAGCATACAAAAACTCATCCCCCAACACAAAATACCCTAATTCCATTTTTCAGACGCCCAGGGTATTAATTAAATCCAGGTTATAAATACGTAAATACATATGACACACGTAATATTGCAAACAAAATATACAAAACAATAAAAATTACATATTCAATACCACATTCATAAGATAATTTCTTACGATGATTTCATATATCATCATTAAATTAATCAATGGTAGAAGTTTTAAATGAATAACAAATATTCTTATTTTTATTGTATCAATTTAACTTTTAAAAAATTTGGTGTAAAAGGTATCCTGCAAAAACACTTACCGACGCTGACTACGCCGATGATAGAGCACTTCTTACAAATGCATCCATCACAGCCGAAACCCTGCTACATAGTCTGGAACGAGTGGCTGCAAGCATCGGTATCCATGTCTATATACACAAGACGGAATATTTGTGCTTTAATCAAACAGACAACATCTCCACACTAAACGGTAGCTCTGAAACTAGATGATTAGTTCACCTACAGTGTCTCATCAACCGTGTCTCATCAACCGAGACAGACATCGACATGCGCCTAGCAAAGGTATGGACAGCTAATGATAGCCTATCGGTCACATGGAAGTCAGACCTGACCGATAAAATGAAACGCAGTTTCTTCCAGGCAACGGTCGGGTCAATACTGCTGTATGGATGCACTACATGGATGCTAATTAAACGTATGGAGAAAAAGCTTGACGGCAACTACACAAGAATGCTGCGAGCAATATTGGGCAATTCCTGGAGGCAGCACCCCACAAAGCAGCTGCTGTACGGCCACCGATCACTCATCACGGAAACTATCAAAATTAGACGAACCAGACATGCAGAGCACGGCTAGAGAAGTAGGGACGAGCTCATAAGAGATGTACTCCTGTGGACTCCTTCACATGGCCGACAAAGGCAGGACAACCAGCTTGAACCTACATGCAGCAGCACTGTGACGATACGGGATGTAGCCCTGAGGACCTGCCAGAAGTAATGGACGATAGTGATGGGTGGCGAGAGAGAGAGAGAGAGAGTCAGGGATATCCATGGTGGTTGCACGACATGATGATGAACCTCACATTTAGTTTTGATCGTAGGGGTTGGTGTCGTTATGAGAGGTGATATATGGGAACAAAATAGTTGGAAGGTTGTAAGCTTTAAAGACAGGAAAATAAAAAGGACACTAGACACTTCCTGTGATAATCAAAAGGTAGGGTAGGTGAGCATATATATATATATATATATATATATATATATATATAAAGGAGGCATAAATATTTCAGAGACATCAACAGAATATCATTTTAAAGAAATCCTCTCTCAAAGTATATTCTTAAAAAAAAGCCCAGGTGGCTATACTGAATATATAACAAAGATGTTCATGCTTCAACTTCCAAATTTCCTTATATATATATATATATATATATATATGGAGCGCAAAAAGGTTTGTCTTGTTTGTGGTGAATGGTTAGGAAATTCAGTGTTTTATTAACTGACTCCATTTCTTCTTGCGTCCATTCGCTGGCTGTTTTCTAATTTTTAAAAATTAAAGCTGTAACTGAATTAAGGGCGAAAAGTACAAAGACAGGGAAACGTTTTAACTAAATTTTTATTACACAGTTCGACGACGATGTAAAAATGGGAAATGTTCTTCTTGTGCCAGGATAAAAAAGGCTGTCAACTCCATAGAGCAGTAAAAGGGCATCTCAATAAGAGTTTCTTTTTGGCGTCAGGATGCCCATATTTTTTAGGCATGCATGGATCACACTTCCTACCTTAGGCGTCCTGAGAAATTTTTACTTTAGTATTTGTTCATTTTTTTCGTCTTTATTTTGTTTTTATTATTTATGATAGTGTTTTTTTTTAAATTTCTTATTCGAAAGCTATATATATATATATATATATATATTCGAATATATATATATATATATGTATATATATATATATGGTTTTCGAATATATACACACACACATATATATATATATATGGGCTTCGAATATATATATATATATATATATATATATATATATATATTCAAAACCCACATATATATATATATATATATATACATGTGTGTGTGTGTGTGTGTTTCGAATATATATATATATATATATATATATATATATACATGTCTTTTTCATATATGCCGATAGATAGAGAAGAATCTAATCGTATAGATCGATAAGTTGAGATCAACAGATTGGGATTGGTAGCAAGATTGATTGATAGATTTCGAAAGATATGAACTGAATGAGATACATCGAAGATCTTTTCTTGTTTGCTCTAGTTTCTTTGTTTAATGGCATATCAATCTTCGTGGGTAATTTAATCCCAAAGCAATTCTTATGGAATAACAGTAGTGATATTATTTAACCCATACCTGGAGAGGATAAGGAGTTTTATATCTTTGTCAGGGAGATTAGTCCGAATGAGGACGTAATACAGTGACTGTTGTTCAAACTCACTTACCACGAAATCACCATCCAGCTTGTTAACCATTACACCCAAGACACTCATCTGCTCTTACACATCTTTTTTTTTTTTGTGTCCATTTCAATATGTAAATGAAATATATTTTGGGTACTTTTAGATATTGAACGAAAATAATCGAACTAGTGAACTTATTGCAGATTTTAGGATTTGGCATCGAAACTAAATCCTAAAATTGATAGTAAGAATTAGGAAATGTAAATAGCTGATTATAGTATTGGCCCGGAATAGACTGGAATCAATTTGTTATTCAAGTAATTATAGCTGCAAGTTTTCTATTTGATTTAGTTTTAGATTCACAAAAATTTCAAGTTTATTTCAGAAAATGACATTAAATCGGAAGTGAGAAAGGAATGGAACAAAAAAAATGATTCTCTGATTCGAAAAATGATAAAAAAAATATTTCAATAATAATAAAGAAAGAAAGAAAGAAAGAAAGAGAGAAAGGGCTACTGCTAAAGAAGAAAAAAAGAAACAATTATACTCAAAAGAAAGCAAGTGAAAATAGGAACAAAGCAAAGAAAGAAAGAAAGAAAGAATGAGAGAAAGAAAGGGCTCTAGTTAAGGAAGAAAGAAAGAAAGAAACAATTATACTCAAAAGAAAACAAGTGAAAATAGGAACAAAGCAAAGAAAGAAAGAAAGAAAGAAAGAAAGGGCTACTGCTAAAGAAGAAAGAAAGAAACAATTATACTAAAAAGAAAGCAAATAAAAATAGGAACAAAGCTAAGAAAGAAAGAAAGAAAGGGCTACAGCTAAAGAAGAAAGAAAGAAACAATTATACTCAAAAGAAAACAAGTTAAAATAGGAACAAAGCAAAGAAAGAAAGAAAGAAAGAGAGAAAGAAAGGACTATAGCTAAGGAAGAAAGAAAGAAACAATTATACTCAAAAGAAAACACGTGAAAATAGGAACAAAGCCAAGAAAGAAAGAAAGAAAGAAAAACAGCAGTAAGATAAACCGCCCAATAGTGGTAAATTGGGATAGATATATAAAAATTATGAGAGCTATCTTGAGAGAAATCAACGGATTGATAGATATGTGCCAACTGAGCAAGCTAGCTTGATAGATAGATATATATTGACAAATTTATAGAGAGAGATATGCGTAGGATGTGAAAGAAAGAAGAAAGCAGAAAAAAAAAAAAATACGTGTAAAGAAAGAAAAGAAGAAAATAAAAAAACAGAAAAAGGATTGAAAACGAAAAGAAAGTGGGGGAAATAGGAAATAGGATTTTTAAAAAGTAAGGAAAAGAAGTAAATAGAGGAAAGAAAAGAATAAGGAATCAGATAAGAGAATAAATCAAAAGAGAAAAAGAAAACGACGGAAGAAGAGGAAAAAGAGCAAATAAAAGATAAAAAATATAGAATGGGGGAATAAATGAAACAAACAGAAAAAAATAAGGACGCATATAGAAGAAGAAGAAGAAGAAGAAGAAGAAGAAGAAGAAGAAGAAGAAGAAGAAGAAGAAGAAGAAGAAGAAGAAGAAAATAACGGCTTAAAACATTAAGCATGAAGAAGAAAAAGTCAGCAAGCCACTGGATAAAGTACTAAAATAAAAAAAAAATGAAAAGTATGAAGAATAAGAAAAACGAGGATTTTAAAAAGGAGAAAAATGAGGAAAAGAAGGAAATTGTAATTTAAAGATGTAGAAACAAAAAAAAAAAAACTGTTTAATGAAGAAGAAAAACAAGGAATGAGTTAAGAAGCTAAAAAGAAAGAGAGACAAAAGAAAAGAAAAAAGAAAAAAAAGAAAATGATTATTACAGAAAAGAGGAATCTACTGACGGTAATAAGAACGCAAAGGTAACTTGTCGATGACTTGCCCTTGCAATCCCATCAGGCACCGCGTCGTTCCGCATGAAGCCAAATCTACTTTAACTTCCGGTCTGCACTATTTCCTTACATAATAGGCCAGCGCCTTAACTTCCGCTGTCATTTCTCCACCATCAAACGGAAGCCGAAAGCTAAAATGGAGATGTCTAATTTATCTCTGCATCTACTGGCACCTCTAAGGGTATTTTGCTATTAGAGAATATTAATAAGATCAATAAATACTAAGGATATGGTATCCATTTCCGGTGAGGATATCCGCAGACAAGGTATGAGTGTAAGCTTATATTCATATTACTTGTATATATATATATATATATATATCTAAGCCCTTGTCTGTGTCTTTAGATAAAGTGTGGTGGTCTATTTTGGTTTGGTTTACTCTGGTTTCTTTGTTTAATGGCATATCAACTTTCCTGGGCCAATTCCATTCTTGGTGAAAGATGGTGATATTAGTATCTAATCCATAGCTGGAGTGAAATAAGGAGGTCCCCAAGGGTATAAATCCCCAAGGGTGTAAATCGGCTAATTAGGATGTCGCAGGCTGTCACGTTAGCCACTACATCAAAGTGTCTCCAGCTCGTGCACGTTTTGGACTTAAAGCTATTCAGATAAAATACGCGTAGATAATTAATATTGGCGAGGATATTTGTAAATAGTTCCTGTCAGCATATTTTGAAGGATACCTCCTGAGGTATATTGTTAACGTGCTGGTCTACGATATCGTACTCAGCGAGTTCGAGTTCCAGATGCGCTAATACTTTCACTTTTCAACTAATACCCTTGGAAATCGTAGTACGGGTGTTCGAACTCCAGTCACGCTATTACGTTCTCTTTCGAACAAATACCCTTCGGAAAGTTACGAACCCTTTATCCTCCAATCTATCGGTTAAATAGTATCACTACTGTCCTGCTGAAAGAATAGATTCAGCAATAAATAACCTGAGAAGGTTGATATGCCATTGAATAACAAACAAACAACAAACTGTTCAGCGTACGTAATTTAAAGGATACATTGCATCAAGAAAAGACTCGCGAATGAAACTATGGGAAGAAATGTAAAATTCAGTCAAGTTGGCAATTTGAAATTGAGGGAAACGTAAGATGTCAGATGTTCCCAGTCAACTGTGGGAAAAAAATTGTTGCAAATATAAAATTTGGTGGCTCAAAAGGCAAAACATTCTTGTCAATCATGGAAGACACCAAAGCATCAAGACAGAAAACACTAAGATTATGTGTTTAAAAAATACAGCAAAACAAATTGAACGAAACAGGAGTCAATGTCGTATATTGAACAGCTAGACAAACAACGAAGGACTCTTAGTTATATTAAAATATGAGTTACATTTTTATTCTTCGACGGCGACGATTGTGTGTAATAAGAATACAGTCAGAGAGAGTTCACGCATATCTTTCTTCTGAGGCGGGGACCCTTTTTGTAAAGTAGTGCGACGGTCGGAGAACACACACGAGGAGTTGACAGGTCTTCTTGAGTGACCAGCGGGTCTCTTCCTTCGCTTGAGAGACGAGTGGACTTCTCCCCTTCGTTTGAGCGACCACTAGATCTCTGCCTTTAGTCCAAATTTACAGACCTTATATTGTCTTTTCAAGTCCCATACGGAAGTATGAACACCCTCTTCGCCTCACGTATTTTTCTGTTTGTGGCTGGTTATCGGAAATTACATACTTCCGTTTTTTTCCGGTTATTCGTTGATCATATCTGCGAACGGAAATATCTGTCACTCTATCCAAAGGCAATAAATCATATTCTCTTTCCAGTGAAACCACTTTGTTGATGTTATCTTGCGACCGCATTGAGTCTCCTATGTTCATCGTGGCCAGCTAAGCAAGTGTATTACATCAATACTTGCAATAGAAGTGTAAGAAATCGGCTGAATTAAATAGAATTGGCACATATTTTTGTCAGCTTGTTTGTTTGGCTTTATGGCATATCAACCTTTGTAGGTTATTTAATACCAGATCAATTATATTCAAATGAGCAGTTCTATTTTTCTAAATTCTGTTTCGTATTAGTATGGATTTTTGTTTACACATAGTTAATGTCAAAACAGTTCTATTTCGAACAATTCAGTTTAGCATTAGTACGCAGTTTCAATGTCAAAACAGTCCTATTTCAAGGAATTCAGTTTAGTTCTATTTGACCCATAGATAGGATCCTATCAGGTCCTACGATTTCAGGCCAGAGTGAACCTGGGAGCGATAGCAATAAGTTGGTACAGTGCATTCCCCCAAACCCCAGCATTACTTAAACCTCAACGTCAGATTGTTTAATGTCATATCCAGGAAAATCGCTGAGGGTCTTACAGACCCCTCCAGTCGAATGGGTAATAATTTACTGAGAAAAAGGCAAATGAAAATCGGCTCTAACAAAGAGACAGATGAAAATAAGATGAAAGTGAGCTAAAGAGAAGCAATTATGGTGTGATATTAAGTAAAGAATAAAGATTCTTCATTAACCATTTGGAGGTAGAAATAATTACTTTCACAATCAATCCACTATAGCCTTCTCATTCTGATGCTTAATTTTGTTGTTAGTGATACGAGGATCATTAAATAAGTTTCCAGACTTTTTTCGTATGGGCACTGTTATTGATAGTACACACATAAACCTTTAGTCCCCTTCGAAGTATTCTCCTCCGCCTGCAATGCACTTGTTGTACCGTTCCAAGAACTTCTGGAAGGTCCCATGGAAGTCCTCTTGTATGAGCGTATCAATGACCTTCGTCACTGCCTCTTTCATCTCCTCAATTGTCTCATAATGACAGCCTCTGAGCTTAGGATATAAGCAAAAGTCACAGGGAGCAAGGTCTGGACTATAGGGAGGCTGAGGAACTGTCTTGATACCCATCTTGGTCAAATAGTCTGTGACAAGGATGGAAATGTGGACTGGTGTATTGTCCTGGTGGAAATGCCACTGACTCGATTTGAAGAGTGCTGGCCTCTTCCGACGGAATCTCTTCCTGAACTCCCTTAAAACCTCGATGACGCAAAAGCAGTCTGAAGCATTCGATACGTTTCTGTGGCATATTTTCCAAGTTTAAAACAGAATTTTATTGCATATCGTTCTTCTAAAGTGTTTGATAGCATTTTTGAAATCCACCAGCAGTGACAATCAGGCTTTAGTAGGGTGTATTCCAATTGCTGCTGTAGCTGGTCATTTGAACCTGAAATCATAAATATTGATCCGTCATCTCATACACTGTATTGCAATAATATGCTGAATTTTAAAGAGTCTTCTGACAATTCTAAATGCCCATACGAAAAAAATCCGGAAACATATCGTATGCAGCTCGTAATTACTTTAAATCATAAAACCACTTGTAAGTAAGTAAAGTTGGCGACCTTAGTCGAAGGCTCCCTTTTCAATAGCTACTACACCGAGGTATAGGGAGGGTGTTACTCCTTTCCCAGGATTGCTCTATTTTACCCTTGATACGTACCTTATATTGCTGAGTGTTAAGCAAGGAGGCATCAAGTAACATTTCTTAAGTCTCTGGTATGACGTGAACTGGACCATTAGTGAACACTCTAACCACAAAATTATTATTAAACTATGGAAGCAGCAAAAGCAAAGTGTCGACTGTAGTCGAGGGTGACCAGAAGGCTTCCTTTTTAATAGCAACTACACCGGGTGTAGTATAGGGTGCTACTCCTTTCTCTGGATTGCTCTACTTTACCCTTGATACGTACATTATATTGCTGCGTGTTAAGCAAGGAGGTATCAAGTACACTTTTATGACGTGAAATGGGATTGAACCCAGGTCTCCCCGACCATTGGCGATCAATCGACCCACTAGGCCAGTGAGCCGGTTACAACTTAAACCATAGAACTGTGTGTAAATTATAAATATTTGATAGATATACTTGAAGTTATACAATTGTGAGCAAATCATTTGTATTAGATAGGAATACTTGAAACCATACAAGTGGTTGCAAATTATTTGTAGTAGATAGTAATTCTTGTTATCATTTTACAATGTGCAAAAAAAAAAACTTCTTAAGAAACAACTAATCAAAAAATGTAAATATGAACTTTGAATGAATGTGATTCCCTAACCTCTAGACATAAAATAAATTCCAATTGGTTTAACATGAAAAAATCGATCAATTAATATTTATTAGATAGACACATGTTTGTGTTGCTTATATTGATTGGTCGAGTTTCGTTTGGTTTTATGGCATATCAACTATTGGAGGATATTTTATGCCATATCCTGTTTATACATATATACCAAACATATATGAGCTGTAAACAGTTTTTTTTATAACATTTTAAAATAAGCCTGAGCTCATTTTTATACGCATTTAAATGGTTTCAAATTTTGTTAAATAACAGTCCCAATTTAACATCAGTCATTTGTTTGCACACAAAGTTTGTTGATGATTTCATTTTTAAATGAATTAGATCTAATTTGTTTGCATACCATACCATTCAATAATTACTATCCAACACTTATAATTTTATACAAAGTAATTTTTTTTTTCAGACAGGGAAGTTGTTACAAGTATTGCTATTTAACACTACTGGGCCATTGGTCTAATGAGTAGAGTTTTGTTCAATAGTGTGGAAGACCGGGGTTCAATCGCAGAGCGAGTCATACCAAAAACTCAAAAAATTGTACTTGATGCCTCTTTGCTTAACACTCAGCGTTATAAATTATAAATAAAGGATCAAGGGTAAAGTGGTGTAATCCGGGGAATGAAGTAGCTCAACCCCTTACACTTCGTTGTAGATGCTATTGAAAAGAGAGCCTTCGGGTCACCCTCAACTAAGGACGCCAATTTTACTACTTACTTCACTGAATACTAATCCTTCATTGGATACAGTTAATGGTTCCAGTTATTTCTATGTCATATCGATAATTCAATTTAGGTAGGCAGTTAAAGAGTTTCAAGTATGGCTATTTAACCCTATTTATTTAATTCAACATTACTTATTCGTTTGCAGAAAGCTAAATAATCCCAAGTTTTGCTATGGATCACAAACAATTCAATTAATCATCAATCATCAGATAAGCAATCAATCAGTTCTACTTCTAACAATTCAAATTAGCCTATATCATTTGGTGGCTCTCGGTTTTCATGTCAAACAGTTCTTTTTGACCCATAGATAGGATCCTATCAACTGCTACCTCTCCGGGCCAGAGTCGACCTGGGAGCAACGTAAATGAAGTGTAACATTGCCATACATGAATATGTGAAACGTACATAGAATCTTGATAACTCATATATATAGAACATAGGAATCCCGAGACACAAAAAAAAAAAAACACTTACGACTTCTTAGTTCGGGTACGAAACATTTTATTACCTTTGAGTTTAAAGGTTTTTCTACATAAGGAGAGAGATACCATCTTTCTACGCTGACTTTTCCATCTGCCCCTCCCCAACAAGTTCGGCGCCTGTCACGCACAAATTCGTCTGGCCGCGCCCAGGTCTCACTCTCAACTAACTGACTTTTCTCACATCTTAGCCCACGCTTCTGGCGCGTGGCGTCAATCACATCCCTGGTCATATCCACTATCTGGGATTTTTATTGTGACATCTCTGAATGACACGTCCGCTCCGCGCACGCGTGAAAACCTGCACTCATGTTTCCACCTAACTAATCCATGCACTGAGCCGAAAGGTTCTCAGCCTAACTAAAGCGAAAGGCAAGATATATTAAACAAAATCCCTCGGCCATCTTATTACAGAAGTAGCACTTCACACTCCACAAAGCTCCAAGGCTTTAGCCTCATCAACAAAAGGTTTAATGTGCTATCCAGCAAATAGTCCTGAGGGAGAAGGTAGGAATGCACTGACTTCTTCCTCTGTAGAGGGCTAGATTCTCTCATCCCCAAAGGTGTGTCCTCCGTTTGATATTAAACAGCATCCAATCATATGAATGTTCTTATTGGCGAAAAACGAAGAGTCATTAGGTGCTAACAATTCTCCGTCCTGGCTATTCTAGATGTCCATCAATCTATGAAAGAAAATAATGGAGTAAGATCCGACAATGTTGTTCGATGGTTCATTAAAACCGAAACGCTGTAGTTTCGACTTCTTAAAAAAATAAATTTCTACTTCTGCTTAGATTACATTGTTATTAATTTTCTATCTATCAATCTATCTATCTTAGTCTATTCCTATCTATCTATCTATCTATCTATCTATCTATCTCTTTCTTTTCTATCTATCTATCTATCTATCTATCTATCTATCTTAGTCTATTCCTATCTATCTATCTATCTATCTATCTCTTTCTTTTCTATCTATCTATCTATCTATCTTAGTCTATTCCTATCTATCTATCTATCTTAGTCTATTCCTATCTATCTATCTATCTCTTTCTTTTCTATCTATTTATCTATCTATCTATCTATCTATCTATCTATCTTAGTCTATTCCTATCTATCTATCTATCTATCTATCAATCTTAGTCTATTCCTATCTATCTATCTATCTATCTATCTATCTCTTTCTTTTCTATCTATCTATCTATCTATCTATCTATCTTAGTCTATTCCTATCTATCTATCTATCTATCTATCTATCTATCTAATTATCTTAGTCTATTCCTATCTATCTATCTATCTATCTATCTATCTTAGTCTATTCCTATCTATCTATCTATCTATCTATCTTAGTCTATTCCTATCTATCTATCTATCTATCTATCTATCTATCAATCTTAGTCTATTCCTATCTATCTATCTATCTATCTATCTTAGTCTATTCCTATCTATCTATCTATCTATCTATCTAATTATCTTAGTCAATTCCTATCTATCTATCTATCTATCTATCTTAGTCTATTCCTATCTATCTATCTATCTATCTATCTATTTAATTATCTTAGTCTATTCCTATCTATCTATCTATCTATCTTAGTCTATTCCTATCTATCTATCTATCTATCTTAGTCTATTCCTATCTATCTATCTATCTATCTATCTCTTTCTTTTCTATCTATCTATCTATCTATCTATTAGGGTCTATTCTTGTCTGTCTGTTAATATCTACCTACCTATCAATCTATCAACGTCTATGATATGGCTACGTGTGAAACTTACATAAAATGTTCCTAACATATATACATAGAACATAGGAGTCTCGAAACACGAAAAACACTTGACGACTTCTTAGTTCAGGTACGAAACTTTTTATTACCTTTGAGTTTAAAGGTTCTTCGGCATAAGGAGAGAGATACACATTCTTTCTATTTTGGCTTATCCATCTGCCCTGCAACACGTGTGGTACCCGCCACAAGGCCTCGCAAGCTAGCGAAAATCACCCTTCTTCAGACCACAAGACTCAACTCAACTGACTTTTTCAAAATCCCCAATATCCTCCACGCGCTTCCGGAGCGTGGCGTCATCCGCACTTTGTAGCCCCGTTTCCCATCTGCGCTATTGTGACATCTCTGAGTGACACGTCCGCTCTCCCCGCACGCGTGAACACCTGCGTTAATGTTGCACCTAAGTAACCCATACACTGAGCCGAAAGGTTCTCAGCCAAAGGCTTAAAACGAAATCCCTCGGCCATTATATTACATATTTTTGTCTGTTCTTATCCATCAATCGATTTATCTATGTCATGAGAATATGAATCTGTGTATAAATAGGGAATTTCCCTCCTCTCTTACTCTTTCTCCACACACAAACAACCAACCAACCCCCCCCCACACACACACACATATATATATATGTTCCCCATGGGGGTTGAGCATTTAGGCGAAGGAATTTACGGTTGCATAACGAATTGAGCACTCTAGTATCCGGTAAGGTATAAGATGTAAAAAACGAACGCTGCTGCAGCAGTTGCTACTTGATACCTAATAATTCCCTAGCTGACGTGGTATGCTTGTTTGCCAAGCGGTTTGATACTAAGTATAACGTAAAGTTGGGCGGGTTTCCATCCCAGCTTCAAGCGTCCTACGTGTCTAGCCACACTGAAGAATTGTGATACAACGAAACATTCTATCTTTGGATGACAATATATATATTAGTTTGGTTTCTTTGTTTAGTGGCATATCTACTTTTGTAAGTTATTAAATACCAAAACCATCATTAAAGAAGAACCGTAGTGATAGTATTTAAACCATAGTTTGGGTGGATAATAAGGTTCATGCCTTTCTTAAGATATAAGTGCAAAAAAGAAAGTAAAGAACAAACGCTGATTTACTGATTAAACAGCCAACTCTTTCCCGATATATAGATTTTCCCTTGTTTTTTTTAATTTCTAAACATCCATCGATGATTTCACATCCCTTATACCACCCCTCCCAGTCCTGATAAAAGTTTATTAAAACTGAACACTTTAGTGTCGACTGGAGTCCAGGACTTCTAGCCATGACACCCCGGTGCCTTCCCTTTGTTCATGTGTGTGTGTGTGTGTGTGTGTGTTTAATCTTTCTCTCGCTGGTGATGTGATTTGGTTGGTTCTTTACGTTTATGTATGTATATATGTATGGAAGTAAGTAAGGAACACCTATCGCTATTCTAACAACACTTTTCATGAATTTAATGTTCCGATTAAACGTTAAACGTTGACATTCAAAATAAATTCATACAATTTTGAATCACTTTGTTCTTTCCAACTTTGTATCTATCTATCTATCTATCTATCTATCTATCTATCTATCTATCTGTTTCAGTTTAATTCTATCTATCCATCTATCTATCCGTTTATTAATATCTATCTATTTATCTATCTTTTTCAGTTCATTTACATCTATCTATCTATCTATCTATCTATCTATCCGTTTCAGTTTATTTATATCTATCTATCTATCTATCTATCTATCTATCTATCTGTTTCAGTTTATATCTATCTATCTATCTATCTATCTATCTGTTTCGGTTTAATTCTATCTATGTATCTATCTATCTATCCGTTTCAGTTTATTAATATCTATCTATCTATCTATCTATGTATCTATCTATCTATCTATCTATCCGTTTCAGTTTATTAATATCTATCTATCTATCTATCTATTTCGGCTAATTCCTATCTATCTATCTATCTATCTCAGCTAATTTCATTTCATTTATATTTATCTATCTATCTATCTATCTATCTATCTGTTTCAGTCTACTTCTATCTATATATGCTGTTTTTCTGTGTATGTATGTACGTATGGATTTAAAAGCGTATGTGTCATTTGCAAGACTTTGACTATTCACATTTCACCGTAGTTAGCGATACCCACTTTTACTTTTTCCCGCCATTTTCAATTCACTTCCGGATTGCCTTCCCGTCACTTAATAATATCTATTCTTCCTTTCTTTCTTGCCTCTCATAATCGTTTAGTCTTTCAATCACTTCTGTAACCTCGTCTGCCAACGAACACTTTCTCCTTTTCCTCACTTCCGAAAGAGATCGCTTTTTCTTGCTGTGTTATTACATCATTAAATTGGTCAGTTGGTTCGAATTGTTTCATGAGGTCTACTCAACCTTCTCTTTCCTTCGGCTTTTTCCCCTACCGGCACGACAAATCAACCATCGCAGCCTTGAAGCGTCTCTATTTCTCTTAACAATAAGACCTCCCACTTTTCCATTTCATACTCCTATGATCTAACACCTACCCCAACGACTTCCCTCTCATAATTCCACCTTTTTCCCCTCCATCAATCTCTCTTTCACCCTAGACACCAAACTAATACCCACCCCTCTTTTCTAAAACCCTTTCGTCAACCTTTCCAAACATCTACAATGAGTCTCAGAGCAATGTAGAGCTGTAAAACCATCCATCACCTGAACGGTGGTAGTGGTGGTAGTGTTAGTGGAGCATGGGGGTTAATATCCGACCGAACGGATCTCAACCTCCTCATTCTAACTCGCGACGGCCATATCAGAAGCGTGACACCCATTTGGTGAACTGGTTGATTATGGTCACACAACCAGTATTCAGTGGTTAGGGTTAGGGTAATTTCCGGGATTGCTTTATGAATTTAATAACAAGGGCCAGAGACGTGCGTATAAATCAGTGATGCATTTCACCGGTGCATCACGTGAAGACACACCATGAAAGGTTATTTGCACGCGATTTGTATGCAGCCCCCAAGGTAAGTAAAGAAAGAAAGAAAGGTAAGAGTAAAGAAAGAAAGAAAGAAAGAAAGAATGAGAAAGAAAGAAAGAAAGAAAGAGAGAAAGAAAGGAAGAAAGAAAGAAATGAAGCTAGCTAGATGGATAGATAGATAAATAGAAACAGTAGTGAATGAAAGAAAGAAACAAATAAACAAACAAACTGGCTGAGATAGATAGATAGATAGATAAAGAAAGAAAGAAAGAAAGAAAGAAAGAAAGATTAGAGTAGAGTTAGAGACAAAGAAACAAAGGAACGATGAAAGTTGCAGAGAAAGAAAGAAAGAAAGAAAGAAAGAAAGAAAGAAAGAAAGAAAGAAAAGAGTAGAGATAGAGAGAAAGAAACAAAGAAACTCGCTGAGATAGATAGATAGATAGATAGATAGATAGATAGAAGAGAGTATATATATTGAGAAAGAGTGAGCGAAAGATATATATTTCTGTTTGAAGCTATTCAGTTTATGAAAACAGTTCTAATTCAGCCAATCAGTTTAGTATAAGTATAGATTTTGTTTACACACAGTTATATGTCAAAACAGTTCTATATTAAACACTTCCGTTTAGTGTAACTACAGTTTCCATGTCAAAAACAGTTCCATTTCATACAATTCAATTTATCATTAGTACTCAGTTTTAATGTAAGTAAACCATTTAACTGTCAAAAAGGCTTCTATTTCAAGCTATTCAGTTCAGGCAAACATGCTAATGCAAACACTTTAGTTTATTCATAAGTACGCAGTTTAATTGTATTTAACCCATAGATAGGGCCCTATCAGGTGCTACCATTCCAATGGCAATGAAAGGGTACTCCGCATTCCCCAGAACCCAAGCATCTCTGGAACCTCACCATCAGATTGTTTAGTGTCATACACAGGACACTCGTTTAGGAGGGGTTCTTAACCCTCTCTAGAGGAGCAGCCCTGGCCGACTGGGCAAAAATGAGTTTGAGCTATTGATGTAACGTAAAAGATTTCCGTCTGATTTTCATTGCTCTGCACATTATCAGGTCATCGTTAAAGTCCCCAATGTATTCGGATTCTTATAAAATCTCATTTTGTATTTAAAAGCATTTATAATTTTTTTTAGTCTCATGGTTAAGCGTCGTGACTTGATTTTTTTCTCTCCTGGTATTATTTCATACAAAGTAAGGGTAAGTTCTACTGTCATACATTGTTACTTTTAGAAAAGATTTGTTTGTTTGTTTGTTTGTTTGTGTTTTATGGCATATCAACCTTTGCAGTTTATGTAATGCCAAATCCATTTATACAAACAATAAGTTCTATTTCAAAGAATTTAGTTTAGCATAAGTACACAGTTTAAATATCAAAACAGTTCTATTTCAAGTAATTCAGTTTAGTATAAGTACGCATTTTAGTTCTATTTAAGCCATAAATAGGATCCTATTTGGTCCTACCTCTCCAAGCCAGAGTGAATCTGGGAGTGATGGCAATGAAGGGTTACTCTGCATTCCCCAAAGTTTCAGCATTACTGGAACCTCACGACCAGATTGTTTAGTGTCATAAACAGGACACTCGTTGTGGGGGGTCTTACCTCTCCACAGAGATGCAATCGATGTATTCTACAGCCCCAGCCAACTGGACAATTTTAGAAAAGAGTTGCAATTGATGCACAGTTAAACACATTCTTATAGAATGCAGAGCTTTTGCTGTCATCAGAAAGCGATTTTTCAAAGTGACTAGTTTAACCAAATTGTTCGAAAACATCAAAATAGATGACGTTCTGTTCTTCTTGGGAGAAACAGAGTTGTACGAAAAAATATGACGAATTAAAACTGATTAATCATGTGCAAAAAAGTGAAATCCTGCTTATAGAAAATTTTACCTACTAAGTATTCAGTGGTAAAAGGTATATATATATATATATATATATATAGAGAGAGAGAGAGAGAGAGAGACAGAATTTTGCGTTAAATAGCCTACAAAGGCTGATACGCTATAAATCCCAACCAACCAACCAACCAACCAACCAGCCATTGATGTTGTAAAAACGAACATCATCTTGTTTACATTCGTTTTAATTTAAAAGCTAATACAGTTCTAGAACTCCATTAGGAGGTAACCCAATGCTGATCGTTGACCTCATAACATGCAAGGGGATTTACTTGGACTCTTTTTTTTTTAAGCAAAGAACAAAAAGCAAAATGCGTCTTCTAAGCCATCAAATACGTTAAGTACTGTAAACGGTTACCCATCTCTGAAATGGCCAGATTGAGTGATGCTTAACCTCCATCCTCAGAAATAAAAAGACTCAGTTAAGTGTGAAAAAACTGAGAAACATGAAACAAGAAAAATAATAAAGGATTTCAACAAGAAGAATATATTGGCATAAAGTAACTCGGTACGAGTTGACAAGCCATTAACATCAATCAGTCTGTGTATGTATCTTATCAAACATTCAAGTAGGAACATTTTGCTTTCATCGCGACTTCAGCGTAGGTCATATAAAATTCACTTCACAATTTAATGATGCTGAGGTAAAGAATTCGTTTGCGCTCATTCCTTTCATTATTATTTCTTTAAGTAAAAAAGAAAAGAATGCAATTATATGAGAGGGCATTCATTAATTAATTTCTTTGTTTGAAGTCACACATACTTAATTTTTTTTTTATTCGGACGAATTTGGTTTGAACATAGAGGTCGTTAAATTATTTCAGTATAGTAGAAAATAAGGAGGAAATAAAAACGGAAAAAGGCTTTGTGATCATAATTGTTGAACTGAAAAATCGTACATATATCTAAAATGTATTTGGTATTAAATAATCTACAAGGGTTGATATGCCACAAAACCAACCAACGCCTAACCAAAACCTATATATTTATTATATAAGTATAAAGAGAATTTGGCATCAAAAAACGTATGTCATATGATATGTCATGAAACCAACCCAATCAAATCATATATATTTAAAAAATATGTATAAAGAGGATTTGGCATAAAATAACATAAAAGGGTTTATATGCAACCAAACCAAACCAAACCAAACCCTATAAATTTAATATATATGCATAAAGAGGATTTGACATTAAATAACCAACAATGGTTGATATGCCATAAAACCCAACTAAACTAAATTATATATATTTAATATATATGTATAAAGAGGATTTGGCATTAAATAACCTACAATGGTTGATAAGCCATAAAACCCAACCAAACCAAATCCTATTTATTCAATATATATATATATATATATATATATATATATATATATATATATATATATATATATATATATAAAGAGGATTTGGCAATAAATAACCTACAATGATGGATATGTCATAAAACCAAACCAAACCAAACCAAACCAAACCAAATCATATATATATATATATATATATATATATATATATATATATATATGTGTGTGTGTGTGTGTGTGTGTGTGTGTGTGTGTGTGTGTGTGTGTGTGAATGATAAGGAGCAATAAAGTAATTTGAAGGGAACGAGAATAAAAGGATGGAGATATTCGATTTACTGGGACTAAATTGAGAAGTGTCGGTTAAGAAAGGAATTATGTATCAGCCGAGGGAAGATGGAAGACACAGCATGTTTCATTTTGAAAGATAAAACTTATAAAACGAGAATGAGACACCGAAAAAGACACAGACAGAAGCACAAAAGTCTTTGAGTAAATATGAATTTAGAAGATGTCAAGATTTAAAAGAAACATATCTTTTTAGGGTGAATGAAATTTAAGAACGGAAATGATAATTAGAAGGTGCCATTTGAATGTAATAATAAAAAAAGAGAAGAAAGAAATAGAAAAAAGTAAAACAAACAAAGCAAAAAACTAATATGGATAGATAACTTATCAATGAAGAAAAAAAATTATTAGACAAATACAAAAAACGTTTGTAATAAGGAAAGAAAGAATAATAGACTCTTAATAAATAAATAAATAAATAAATAAAAAGGGACAAAAATAAGAAGAAAGAAAGAAAGAAAGAAAGAAGGAAAGAAAAGAAAAAAAAGAAAGAACTACGGAAAGAAAGAACTACGGAAAGAAAGAAAGAAAGAAAGAAAGAAAGAACTGCAGTCACATAAAATGAAAGAAAGAAAGAAAGAAAGAAAGAAAGAAGCACGAAAAGAAAGAAAGAAAGAAAGAAAGAAAGAAAGAAAGAAGCAAGCATGAAAAGAAAGAAAGAAAGAAAGAAAGAAAGAAAGAAAGAACAACGGCTTCCAAAAAAAGAAAAAAGAAAGAACTATTGAGACATAAAAAGAAAGAAAGAAAGAAAGAAAGAACTACATTGACAAAGAAAGAAAGAAAGAAAGAATACACATATGTAAAAAGAAAGAAAGGAGCATGAAGATAAAGAAAGAAAAAAGAGAGAAAGTAAGAAAGAAAGAACAACAAAGGCTTCCAAAGAAAGAAAGAAAGAAAGAAAGAACTATTGAGACATAAAAAGAAAGAAAGAAAGAAAAAAAGAAGGAAAGACAGAACTATATAGACAAAGAAAGAAAGAAACAAACAAACAAACAAAGAACTATCGAGACATATGATTACAAACAGGCCTGCATTTATATAGGTAGATATAACTGAGAATAAACAAACGAATAAGGCAATAAAAAAAGTAAATAAAACAAAACAAAATCAAACAAAGAGGATATAGAGTGATATAAGTTAGGAAGAAAGATGAAAAACCATTTGACATTAAGAAAAGAAATGTAATGATGAATCAAGACATCTGGAAAAAGCAAATAAAAAGAGATAAAAACGATGAAAGAAATAAGGGGAAAAAAAAATAGAAATTGCGTAAATTTGGTGAAAATTCGCCAAAAAGAGCGCGAAATGAATGGAAGTAATATACGGTGGCTGAATAAGACAAGACTGAATGGTAAGTCGAATTAGCGGAGCAGAATGGTAATTTGGGTCTAAAATGACGGCAATTTACACATCAAACTTTGACATGTCTATTTGGAGCTGGAAATGGTCTTGTATCTAGGCACTGAACGGCTAAACGCATCTCTCTCTCTCTCTCTCTCTCTCTCTCTCTCTCTCTCTCTCTCTTACTCACGCTTTATATATATACATATATATATATATATATATATGTTTCTGTCAATATTTGTTTACGAAGAGAAAACTAAAAGCTATACAGAAATTGCTATTTGGAGCTGGAAATGGTCTTGTATCTAGGCACTGAACGGCTAAACGCATCTCTCTCTCTTTCTCTCTCTCTCTCTTACTCACGCTTTATATATATACATATATATATATATATATATGTTTCTGTCAATATTTGTTTACGAAGAGAAAACTAAAAGCTATAGAGAAATTGCTGAAATGCTTACTCAAATTAGTGTTCGTGGTTTTAACGGCATATCAATCTTTGCGGGTTATTTAATTTCGAATCCAGTTAAGTAGAAAAAAAAACAGCAGTGGTGCCATTTAACAGTGAGTTGGGGAGAGAAAAAAGTTTGATACCTTCCTCGAGGGTATTTGTCCGAAAGTGAAGTGAACAGCTCTACACGTGTTCGAAAGCGCTTACGACTGTACCGGAGTCTAGCAGGTTAACCCCTATGCTACGGTTGGTTAGTCGATTGTTTAGGTTTCATGGCTTATCAACCTTTTGTAGGCTATTTAATGCCAGATCTATCTTTATACAATCAATCAGTTCCATTTCAAACAATTCAGTTTCTTATAAGTGTAGATTTTCTCCACACACAGTTAAATGTCAGAACTGTTCTATTTCTAACAATTCTCTTCAGCATAAGTACAGTTTCAATGTTAAAAAAAGGTTTATTTTAAGCAGTTCAGTTTGGCATAAGTACATTTTAATCGTCAAAAACATTTCCATTTCAAGCTATTGGGAGGATAAGAGGGGTCATACCTTTCCCAACGGTATTACGAAAGTGAACGTATTAGCGCGAATGGAGTACGAACTCGCTTACTACGATTCCGCAGTCCATCGCTTTAACAATTACCCGCGCCCGCTATTATAATCGACGAATTCTGCGAAGATTTAAAGCTTTTGAAAAATATTCTTTCTACAAAATGGTTATTGTCTGATATTACTTCCATTTCTTGTTGGGCATAATTTTCCCGCAATAAATATCATTTTAAAAATTCTGTTCACATGAAGACCGACGAAGAGGTGAAACGTTTTAAGTCAATTATAACGAGTTGCCCGTGGTGTAATGGTTATCGTCGTAGGGATTGGACACGGCGACACGAGTTCAAATCCTGGACGAGACTGACTGCATTTCACATAGCATTAATACCCTTGGGAATGGTATGAATCCAATTATTCTCCCTCCAGCTATGGGTAAATAGTAGGGCAGACTAGTTTCTTCAGCCTTGGTGGGGCAACTAGTCTAGGAGAAGGAAAACTGTGAATTCAAACCTGTTAAACTCCGCTTAAAAATTGACCTTGTGTCATATCCTCCCCGAGCGGGGGGGTCGGGTAAATATGATAACGAGGTGCGAATAGGTAAGTTATATATATATATATATATATATTTGGTGAAATGGTTGATTTTGGTAAATCTGACTAGATGATAAAAATAATTGGAAAAGAGATAAACCAACACCGCGAACTGATTCAGCAAAGATATTTCGTTCTTTTATTTAAAAAAATCAAATTCTTCAGCTGGAAAATGGGTTTTTCTTAAGTTCAGCAATTGAGGATATAGATAAATGAAATAAAGATAAAAATATAAAAGGAGGGAAGAGTCTAAAGTAAAGAGATCGAAAAGGAAAGAAAGGGAGAGGCAGAGACATAGGTTAGAGTTTGTAGCTTCTGGCTGTAGAAACATTTCGGACAACTTCAAATGGTCCGAAATTTAACCAGTTTTCAGTTTTCCACCACTGAAATGGAAGCTCTCAGCCGAGGACTAAATTTTGCGACAGCTGTACACCAAAAAATCACTACAAATTCCATACTAAGCAACTACAGAAACTCAACCAAACGATTCAGCCCTTCCTAAAAAATATATATGTATACAGACACTATCTAACCTAACCCCGAATTGAACATCATCATCTTTATTATATATATATATATATATATATATTAGAAAAAGGGAAAAAAACCAACAGCTTAAAAAAAGGCAAGTTGACAAAGTACAACATCCCTTCCAGTGGGATATGTTAATCTTAATCTTGCACTCAAACTGACAAATTGCATAACTGATCAAATTTTATCATTCAAGTTTTTCGGACTGTTGTCTTCATCTTTACTGCTATATTCACAACGTTTCGGCTGATGTGTCCTCCAACCTTATTCAGGGGTTTCTTGTCGAACTCGGGAGCCTGCAAGGAAGAGGCTGCAGGTTCAATCTTGACTGCTAGCGAGTAACAATACAGGAATACTTAACACTTGTACCCGGTAATTGTTCCCGAAATTAGGGCAAGCGACCTCCCCAGGACGTGGTTCAATGTAACGTGTAGGCTCGAGAGTTCGACAAGAAAACACCTGAAGAAGGCCGGAGGACGCATCGACCGAAAAGTTATGAATATAGTGATAAAGATGAAGACAATAGTCAGAAAACCCTGAAGGAAAAAATCCTCTAGCTTTGTCGCAGAAATTCAGACAGTTAAGATAAGTAAGTTGGCAACCGTAGTCGAGGATGACCCGAAGGCTCCCTTTTCAATAGCTACTACACCAAGGTATAGGGGAGGGTGCCATTCCATTCCCTGGATTACTCCTCTTAACCCTTGATCCTTACCTTATATAATGCTGAGTGCTAAGCAAGGCAGCATCAAGTACCATTTTTTGAGTCTTTGGTATGACTCGATCTGGGATTGAACCCCGGTCTCCCGGACCATTGGCGAACACTATACTTATTAGGTTAATTGCCCGGTTAAGATAAAATGTGTTGCAAAAATATTCAGCGGGAAAAGTTTTAATATCAAATAAAACTTTCAGTAGTTATTTTGTCGATTTTCTCAATGTTAGCAAAATTTTTGGTGACACAAATCAGACATCTTATTTCATTTTATTTCAGCCAAATGATCTTTAAGGTACTTGTGCTTTAAGTGTTATCATTGTTGGAAATGGAAACGTTGATGCGAGTTCAAATCCCTGACTAGTTTTTTTACATTTCACATGGCACTAATACCCTTGGGAAAGGCATGGATCTAACTATTCTTTTTTCAGCTATTGGTAAATAGTAGGGCAGCATAGGCTCTTTAACCTTGGTATATCAACAAGTCTAACAGAAGAAAGACTCTAAATTCAAACCAGTTAAACTCTGGTTAAAAATTGACTTTGTGTCACATGCTCCTTGCGATGTGTTGGTAAATTCATAGAAATATCTTTTATTGCATAATAATTATACATAAAATATAAACGATACATCATCATCATCTTGTCACGCCATTAGCCCAGATATCACTGACCCTCTCTCGCTACTCCTCCCTATCGTTCATTGCTTCCGGCAGGTCTTCAGGGCTACATCCCGTATCGGCACAGAGCTGCTGTATATAGGTTCGAGCTGGGCATCCTGCATTTTCTCGGCCATGTGAAGGGGTCCACAGGAGTACATCCCTTATGAGCTCGTGACTACTTCTCCAGCAGTGTCCTCTTGTCTGGTTCGTCTAACTTGGATAGTTTTCGTGATAGGTATAGCTGGGTATAGCTTTGTAGGGTGCTGCCTCCAGCATTCTTGTGTTGTTGCCGTCAAGCTTTTTCTCCTATGTTTAGTTAGCGTCCATGTAGTGCATCCATATAGCACTATCGACACGATCGCTGCTTGGAAGAAACTGTGTTTCATTTTATCGATCAGGTCTGACTTCCATATGATCAACAGGCTATCAATAACTGTCCATGCCTTTGCTAGTCGCGTGTTGATGTCTGTGTCAGTTGATGAGACACTGCTTCCGAGGAAGATGAACTTGTCGACAAGTTTCAGATGTTATATATTGACCCTCGACCGAGACGTCAGTCAAGAGATACTCCTGTGTAAATAAGCGGAAGAATAGCGGAGGCAGGTGGAAATTAGAAAATTATATAACCAGGTGCCTGGGCAGTTCGAGTCAGTTGGAGACAGGATGCCGAAGTGAGAATCAGCTTGCGGTCCTCAGTGACCCACGGTTGAGCAACCCAACCAAGATACGAAAGAAGTGATGCTATGGTTTGGATTAGTACTATCATATTTACCCAACCCCTCCGCTCGGGCAGCATATGACACAAGGTCAATTTTTAAGCGGAGTTTAACAGGTTTGAATTCAGAGTTTCCTTCTCCTAGACAAGTTGCCTTACCAAGGCTGAAGAACCCAGTCTTCCCTACTATTTACCCATAGCTGGAGGGAGAATAATTGGATTCATACCTTTCCCAAGGGTATTAGTGCAATGTGAAATACAATCAGTCTCGTCCAGGATTTGAACTCGTGTCGCCGTGTCCATTTCCTACGACGATAACCATTACACCACGGGCACCTCCTTTTTCTGCCACGATATTCTTTGGTTGCAATGTTAAAACTCCGCTTAAAAATTGATCTTGTGTCACATAATCTGTCGAATTCAATAAACTGGTTATAGGAGAGTCCTCATTGTGTCGTGGCTAACGTACTGAAATGCGACACTGAAGTAAGTGAGTTCGAACTCCAGTCACTAAATTTTCTGACTAAAACCCTTTAAAAAATTCATGAACTCCTACATCCCCACCAGATATGGCGTAAATAATACCGCTACTGTCCTTTTACAAGGATAGTTTTGGCATTAAATAACTCACAAAGTTTGATATGCCATTAAACAAAGGAACCAAATCAAATCCTTATTTTGTAGATCTTACTGGAACCTATGTTTTAGGGTGACTTCATTGTTTAATCAAGTATGAAATAGTTCATAAGTTTACTAACTGTGAGATCATGTTTATACAATATTCCTAATAGCAAACCGTAGCCCGAAACCATTTGCGATTATTTTTGAGCCAATGGTTCATCTTGCTAACGTTTTTAGTTTATCCCGAAGCAACACTCTCGTTTTGTTCCGATAATGTGTGAAAACAATCACGATCATTTAGCAGACTTTACAACACACCACTCAGTAATACTCATAAGAACAAGTGGGAGAATCAAAATAATGGTATTTCCCTATGCATAAGCGTTACTTGATGAAATATTAATCGGGTATTATTCACGAAACGCTTATTTATAAAGTGAATAACAAATTTTTGCCAGCTCGTGCTGAAAGCGCTGAGGCACGTCGGGAAAAAAATACGATTCACCATTTTATGAGATTAAGATGATGATAGCGATGGACTAATTTGTTGCGATGGGCAATGGACTGGTAACTGTAAGGTGGGAGGGAAAGCACAATTAACTTATTGTTATAAGTACTGTTCGGAAATCGCATTTATAAATGAGTAAATCCTATTAGAAGCAAAGCTAATAGAGATACTGCTGTCACGACCTATCTACATTCTGTGTCTGAATTTGGTATATGTCACAATAAATAGCGACAGCGAAGAAATCGATGGGCTTTGCTAGATAGAACCTAAAAAAATATAATAAAGCACAAAGAATTTTACTTCGAAATACGACAAAAATTGTTGCACACCAGCTCTCCCCGAGTCTAATTTGTTGTGACACCTGTCCCAGCTTTTTGATTCTTGTATCAATCGGTTAGTTGGTTGGTTGGGTTTTTTTTTGGCATATAAACCTCTGTAGGTTATTTAACGCCAAATCCATTCTTATGTAAATAATCAGTTCTATTTAAAACAATTCAGTTTAGCATGAGTACACAGTTTAATTGTCAAAAATATTTCTATTTCAAACTATTTAGTTTATTCAAACAGTTATATATAACAATTCCGTTTAATCTAAGTACAGTTTCAATGTCAAAAACAGTTCAATTTAAATAATTCAATTTAGCATAAGCACATAGTTTAAATGTAAGTACAGTATAATTGTGAAAAACAATTCTATTTTTAGCTATTCAGTTTAGTCAAGTAGTTCTAATTCAGTTAATTCAGTTTAGTATAAGTACAGATTTTGTTTACACACAGTTAAATGTCAAAACAGTTCTATGTTAAACAATTTAGTTTAGTGCAAATACAGTTTCAATGTCAAAAACATTTCTATTTCAAATAATTCAGTTTAGCATAAGCACGCAGTTTAGATGTAAGTACCGTTTAATTGTCAAAAACATTTCTATTTCAAGCTATTCAGTTTAATCAAATAATTCAGTTTATAATAAGTATGCCGTTAGTTCTATTTAACCCATAGGTAGTACCCTATAAGCAATATAAGGTACTATCGAGGGTAAAGTGGAGCAATCCAGGAAAAGGAGTAGCGCCCTCCCCGACATCTCGGTGTAGTAGCTATTGAAAAGGGAGCCTTCTGGTCGCCCTCGACTACGGTCACCAATTTTACTTTACCTTAATTATGCCATTAGTTCTATTTAACCCATAGATCGGGCCCTATCAAGTGCTACGATTCCTGGCCAGAGTGGATCTGGGAGCAATGGCAGTGAAGGGGTGCTCCGTATTCCCAAAGCCCCAGCATTACTGGGACCTCACCATCAGACAGTTTAGTGTCATATCCAGGACACACATTGGTGGTGGTGGTGGGGTTTCAAACAGTCAGTGTATTCTACAGCCCCAGCCGACTGGGCAAGTATCAATCGGAATAGAATCCCCGTGGTGTAATTGCTAAAGTGTAAAACAGCGGCTTCGAAATTAACGAGTTAGAAATCGATTCGGGATATTACATTCACTTTCGGACCAATACCCTTGGGAAAATTATGAACCTCCTTCTTCTTTTACGTCTGGATTAAATAGTATCACTGCAGTTTTTCTATAAGGATGGCTCTGGCATAAAATAACCAACAAAGGTTGATATACTATTAAACAAAATAAACTCAACCAACTCAGTTTAAAATATACTTTTGACACCGACCAGGTTGACCGAATGCCGACTGCATCTCTGAAGAGGAGGTAGGACCCCTCCTACGCAACGAATGTCCGGGATATAGATTTGACACATTTAATGGTGGGGCTTCAGTTTTGGAGCTTTGAGGAACGTGGAGTACCACTTCACTGCCATTAGTGCGAAGTCCAGTCGGACCCAGAGTGGTAGCACCATCTATGGGTCAAATAAAAGTGAAGTTGGCGAGCGTAGAAGGCGACCAGAAAGCTCCAACCTCGAGATATAAGGGAGGGCGCTACTCCTTTCCCTGGATTGCTCCACTTAACCCTTGATACGTACCGTATATTGCTGAGTGTTAAGCAAGGGGGTATCAAGTACCATTTTTAAAGTCTTTGGTGTGACGCGACAAGGGATTGAACTCAGGTCTCCCGAACCTTTGGTGAACACTCTTCCCACTAGGCCACTGAGTTGGTCAAATTGAACTATTTAACCATTCATTGTGTGTAAACCAAGGACTGATGTTTAATTGAATTGTTTGTACAATATAGCAATACTTAAAACCATTTTAGTATACGCAAATAAAGAGTATGATAGCAATACTTGAAACATTTAATTGAGTGTGAACAAATGATTAATTTTAAATAGAATTATTAGTGTAGCATATTCACGTCCCAAAATATTCAAGATAGGACCAAGATACGAATATGTGAAATAGGCATATGTTCATAGAATGTTCATTGTGTTCATACTTATAGGAATCCGAAAAACACGAAACACTTAAAACTCTCTTTTGGTTCAGTTACTAAACATTTTATTACCTTTTTGAGTTTAAGGTTTTTCGACCTGAGGAGGGAGAGACACAATTTTTTTCTCTGCTGACTTTTCCATCTGACCCCACACCACGTGCGGCACTCCGCCGCAAACTACTGGTCTGGCCTCGGCGAGCTCCAAAAATCAACTTCCTTCCTCTAGCGTCGAATCTCAACTAACTGCTCTTTTTCAAATCCCAAAATCCTCAGCCCATCTCTTCCAGGCATGACGCCATCACATCCCCAGTCCCATTTTCTATCTGGGGATTTTTATTGTGACATCTGTGATTGTCAGATCTTCCCCGCGCGAGCGTGACCACCTGCACTCAGTGTGTGCACCTAACTAACCAATGCACTTAGCCGAAAGTTTCGCAGCATAACTAAACCGAAAGGCAATGATATATAAAGCGAAAAATGTTAATATAAAAAAAATCCCTCCGTAATTAAATAACATTAGTATTGAATAGCAATAATTAGATCCCATTTACCTGTGTATAAATAAATGTTGTCTAGCTTGTTTACATGCTACCAACAAAATACTCGTTGACAAAACATTCATATATACATGTATATATGAATGTAGCAGAAAAAAAACATAATCCAAATAGGTGAATATATTATGATATAAAGTCGACGTTAACTTTTCGGTTTCAGTAACCATGATCAGGACTTGGATATCAAAATAGTTCACATCGCGATGGATGCTTGCTGAGATGACAGGAGCAAATGAGAAATATACAACGAAAAGATACACAAACGTGCACATAGCGTTCACAATTCAAAAGTCATAAAAACGTGTCTGGCACGTGGAAACATATTTGAAAATGTTGGATTTCTAAAGACCTCCCGTTTATTGAGAAATACGCAACGACAATGAAGTTTTCATATATATAGATCATTTGAAATCATCCATGTTAAATACCAAGTAAGATTGTATTTGTTTTTCCGAAAGGACAGTATTATTTAATGTCAAAATTTATACACACACACACACACACACATATATATATATATATATATATAGAGAGAGAGAGAGAGAGGGGAGAGAGAGAGAGAGAGATTTTGACATTAAATAAACTGCAAGGGTCGATAACAATCATGTAACCCAACCAAGCAACCAACCAACCAATCGAATGGCAAAGCAGAAAAATACATATCTGTTCGCTTTCAAATTTAGGTTAGAAGTGATGGCAGAGGGTAGAGACTTAGCTGGATGCAAGATATCACCTGAGGAAACAGCGAGAATGAGGCTCCAGTTAGATGGAAACAGGACACCCCGAAAAAGCTGAGAAAGATAATAAAGTCCCAGGAGCAAAAGAAAATATTAATGACAGGTGACTCATGAAGCCCTAAGGAAATAAAGAGCTTGGTTGGTGTCCTGTTTCTGCTACCGTTGTGGTTGACTTGCCTCCATTCACCAAACACTGTTTATTTGCCGTATAATCATCTTGTTATACATCGACCATCTTCGTATTCTCTTGTGCGCGAAGTCCAAAGGCTATAAATTCACCCAATCCTCCACCCACGGTTAGAATGCGACAAAGATCAATTTGAAGAGGATTATAATTGGTTAAATTTGTGAGCTATCCTTCTCCCAGATTGGTAGCCTTATTAGGACAAAAGAGTCCAATCTGCTTTACTATTTTACTATGGCTGGGGATGGGGTAGAGAAAAAAAATGTATTCATACCTTTTTTATGTGCATTAGCAAAAAGCAAAACTCAAAAAAGCTTCGTCTAGAATTTGAATTCGGGTCGTCAATTTCATTTTTGAAGAGGATAAACGCGCCTTCAGCAGGTACTAAAACTATTCAGAGGTCTACGTGCCTGGCTAAGTATAACTTAGTTTGGTTTGGTTGGGTTTTATGGCATATCAACCATTGTAGGTCATTGAATGCCAAATCCTCTTAATACATATATATTATATATATAGGATTAGGTTTGGTTAGGTTTTATGACATATCAACCATTGTAGGTTATTTAATGACAAATCCTCTTTATACGTATATATTAAATATATATGATTTGGTTTTGTTGGGTTTTATAGCATATCAACCATTGTAGGTTATTTAATACCAAAACCTCTTTATAGATCGACCATTGTAGGTTGATTAATGCCAAATCCTGTTTAGACTTATATATAAAATATATATGAATATACAGGATTTGGTTTGGTCAGGTTTTATGGCATATCAACCATTGTAGGTTATTTAATGACAAATCCTCTTTATATATATATATATATATATATATAGGATTTGGTCTGGTTGAATTTTATAGCATATCAACCATTGTTGGTTATTTAGCACCAAAACTTCTTTATACATCAACCATTGTAGGTTATTTAATGCCAAATCCTCTTTTATACATATATATCAAATATATATGATTTAGTTTGGTTGAGTTTTGTAGCATATCAACCACTGTAGGTTGTTTAATACCAAATCCTGTTTATACATATATATTAAGTATATATGGTTTTTGAGCGAATATTTTGTATGTAACATTTTAAACAAGCTAGCGTCCACTTGCGTGCACACAATTAAATTGTTTCAAGCATTCTCTCGAACTCTGATATAAACAATTATGTTTAGCACACGTCAACAAATTTAAATGCTTCTAAGAATTGCTTTGTAACACTAACAAATCAATTAAACATCAGTCATTTGTTTACACTCAGTTAAATGATCAAACAGTTGTATTTCAAGCAATCAAATTTAGCGTAAATCATTTGCTTGCAATGTCCGACAGCTCTATTTGACCCATTGGTAGGACCCTGTCAGGTGCTACCCGTTCGGACTAGAGTCCATCCATGTCATACACAGGACGCTTGTTGAGGCAGCGGATCTTACCCCTCAGCTGAGATACAGTTGGTGTACACTGTAAACCCTGCTGACTGGGCTGCGCAACTTAGTACATAAAAATATGCAAGACTAAATCCAATCCAATTTGATGTGCCAGTTTCCCCCAGATCACATAGTATGATCCTGTTAAGAGTTTAAATAAATGACCACTTAATAACCGCATGTATTCTAAGTCATTAAAAGTTTGTGCACATTACTTAACAATGATAAGTATGGGGGAAGGAAGCCTCTTGCTCATCGGACAGGGAGTCTGTGAGGAATGATGATACGTGTGGCAGGAGTAACGAAATCAATACACCAGAGCTGATTGGCCAAAGGGTTAGGGATAGGGTTACTTGGTTGAGGTTTTAACGGAGTTAAGTGAGAGCTTCCGTCGGAAGAGGCCAGCACTCTTCAAATCAGGTCAGTGGCATTTCTACCAGGACAATACACCAGTCCACAACTCCATCCTTGTCACAGACTATATGATCAAAATGGGCATCAAGACATTTCCTCAGCCTTGCTATAGTCCAGACCCTCCTCCCTGTGACTTTTGATTATTCCCTAAGCTCAGAGGCTGTCGTTATGAGACAATTAAGGAGATGAAAGAGACCGTGACGAAGGTCATTGACACGCTCATACAAGAGGACTTCCATGGAGCCTTCCAGAAGTTGTTGGAACGGTACAACAAGTACATTGCAGCTGGAGGAGATTACTTTGAAGAGGACTAGAGATTCATGTGTGTACTATCAATGAAAGTGCCCTTACGAATAAAGTCAGGAAACTGATTTAATGAGCCTCGTAAATAATAGATAAGAAAACAATATTAAGAATATATATGATATAACTCACAAGCAGAAAAACTGCTTTTGCTATCCGGCGTCAAAATCTGATCAAAGAGCAGATAATTGAATTTTGAGGGATTCAACAAAGGAAGGAAATATGGCAAGAAAAACAGCTAATGTTCATAAATCTTCTTCCCAACTTCCAGCTAATCTGTATTCAATTCATAAGCAAAAATGTAAAACTTTGATGCTATTTTCTATATTGTATTATTGTGAATTCAACATTCTCAGCCATAAATGCTGTTCGCGCCTTTTATTATTCTCACCTTACACATGTATTTTTAGTTTTCCCCAGGCATTGTACATTTTGTAACCAGTAGATAATAGCATTATTCAAAATTAACACTCCATTATTCAGTAAAACGCACTCTTTTATACATGGTGAGGGAAAATAAAGATAAAATAGTAAAAAAAAAAGCAAGTCCGTATGAAATCGTGTTAAAATATGCATGTTATACACACACACACACAAACGAGCACTCACACACACACACGAGCGCGCGCACACACACACACACACACACACACACATACACACACACACACACACACATATATATATATATATATATATATATATATATATATATCTTTAAGAAAAAATAACAAAGACTGGTTAATTCAGGATTATAAATTTATTTCCATCCAGTTTTTCAGTTTCTGGTGTGAACCAAAAACACGAAGAAAAAATTTTTTATAGGACTTCTTCAGATCCAATAAATAATTAATTAAAACAGAATAGACACGTGGGGTGGAGGGGGAAGAGAGTAAGGAGTTACATCCTCATTTTATTGAATTTCCGTTTTATTTTAATTTTCAAATTTCTTCTGTCAGTTATAATTCCGGTAAATTAACTTTTTTATTTATTTGTTTAGTTTTTTTTTCTTTTCATGTTAAATTCTATAATTAACTTTTATAGAAATATTAATGCTTATATTAATTTCGATACCATTTAATTAGCTACCTATTTTTTTAGTGTATATGTTGGATACGTTTTTTTTTCCTGGTTTCACTATTTATTTCAATGTTTTTAAATTTTTATAGTTTGAATTTAGTCTTATGTCTACATCTAGCTATTAGTTCACTTCTCTTATCAAATAACTTATCAGGCCATTTATGTATTAAAATATAGATTTTTTCTTCTAAGCATAAATTGCATCTACCGTTAAAACTATTTGGAGAATATATATATATATATGCATATATATATATATATATATATATATATATATATATATATATATATATTAATAGCATGTATATTTTAACACGGTTTTACGTCGATTTATCTTTTTGGCATATGAATAGTTACTTTATCCATACTGTTCGTATTTATATACATATTTTTTACTTTTATTGCACTATATATATATATACGAGGATCATTAAGTAAGCTTCCAGACTTTTTTTCGTATGGGCACTTTTATTGATAGTGCACACTTAAAACTCTAGTCCCCTTCGAAGTAATCTCCTCCGGCTACAATGCGCTTGTTGGACCATTCCAACAAATTCTGGAAGGCCCCATCAAAGTCCTCTTGTGTGGGCACCTCAATCACCTTCGTCACAGCCTCTTTAGTCTCCTCTATTGTCTCATAACGACAGCCTCTGAGCTTAGGGAATAAGCAAAAGTCACAGGGAGCAAGTTCTGGATTATAGGGAGGGTAAGGAACTATCTTGGTCAAATAGTCGGTGACAAGGATGGAGTTGTCGACTGGTGCATTGTCCTGGTGGAAATGCCACAGACCCGATTTCAAGAGTGCTCGACTCTTCCGACCAAATCTCTTCCTGAACTCCCTTAAACCCTTAACATAGTAACCCTAAGCCTAACCCTAACCATTTGGCCAATCAACTCTGGTGTATTGACTTCCTTACTCCTGCCACACATCTCATCATGCCTCACAGACTCCCTGTCTTTCTTGAATCTCTTATGCCACTCAAAAACTGACGCTCAATTCACGCAAGATGGTCGAAAAGCAGTCTGAAGCATTCCATATGTTTTGTTGCTTTTTTTTTCAACTTTAAAACACAATTTTATTGCATATCGTTCTTCTAAAGTGTCCTCACGTCCAGCTTGCATTTTCGAAATTCACCAGCTGGGACAATCACGCTTTTGTAGCGTGTATTCCAATTGCTGCTGCAGCTGTTCATTAGAACCTGAAATCATAAAAATTGGTCAGTCATCTCATACGATGTATAGCAATAACATAGTGAATTTTCAAGAGCCAACAACAATTTTAAATGCCTGTACAAAAAAGACTGGAATCTTTTGAATTCTCAACCTATATATATATATATATATATAGTGTGTGTGTGTGTGTGTCGGGGGCACTCGGATGAATGATACCACTGTCATTAAAACTCGTGGAGTTTCCGCTTTATGCGTGTACTATCACTGATATTGAAAGCAGTTTAGTTAAAGATACCGTATTATATATATATATATATATATAATTTTTGATTAAATTTTTAAAAACGACACCTTTAGGCATTATAATTCGATTAGGATCCTTTCAACTTTCCTGTCAAGAGTTTTGGTCTTAGGTGAGAATTTGTGGATGAATTAATCATAATTGTTTCGAGTGCTTTCGGGGCTTTCATAAGCCATCATCAGGGGTTGTTTGCATGTGTAAAGAGGGTTTTTAGCTTTTTTATTACATTGCAAACTAACGTCAGTGCAGAGTTAGATAAAACAGAGATGTTGATGACATCGAAAAAGTTTAAAACAGAATGCTATCAACGGAAATAAAACATTATCAATATAAAAAAAAGAAAACAAATAGAAAGGACTAAAGATATGAGAAAACATTGTCGCTATTTTAAAAATTAATTCTATATATCCTTTTTTTTTGTTTTGTTTTGTTTTTATCTGTAGGTCTTCTTGGATTTGTAGTCGTAGTATATAAATTTTGTGTGCTATTATTGTGGTCTTTTCAACAAGAAGTTTTAAAATTCGGATTTTGAAATAAAGATGGTTTTAAGGTGTAAGGGGATGGAGCTAGAATCATTAAGATACATAAAAAGACGTCTTGAAAGTGTCGTTATAGAACAACTAACCTAGGTATTATTTTCGATTGAGACACAGTCTCCAAAGGAGCATTTGAACAATGTTTGTCCTATCAAGAAGTTCAGTGGAGTGGGGAAGAGTCATTAGAAATAATTTAGTAAATTTCGGTAAGTTCATCTACTAATTTTCACCTAAAACCAAAACTCTTGTCGGAAACATGAAAGGATTTTAATAAAATTATTTAGACAAAGTGTGTCTTTACAAATTAATCAAGCGTCCTTACATGAAAGACTGTTGCCCAACAAGGACACACACACACACACACACACACACACACACACACACATATATATATATATATATATATATATATATATATATGACTTTTTTCTGTACACTTGCATCTTTATTTGATCAATTTTATCAACATACATATCTGTTTCTATCTTTTTTCACAATATATATATCTGTGTGTGTCTAAAAGCATATGCACACACGTACAATCACATGTGTACACACACACACTCTCTCTCTCTCTCTCTCTCTATCTCTCTCTCTCACACACACACACACACACATATATATATATATATATATATATATATATATATATTGAAAGACTTAAATCAGTCAAATCTGATAGGACCTGTATATTTTAGCACTGTCATTAAACATTGCTTTTACGTTATTTTTAAAAAATTTTTGTGAACACTTTTATACAACACTTGTATTAGCCAGGCTAGTTGAAATTACGCTGAATACTAAATAAATAATAAATAATGAAATAAATAAGCAAAACGTTTTAAAACAAATACAAATATGTATTTTTACACCCGGTCTAGAGTGAATGAAAGCAGAACAGTAAGGTATAACACGACTGCGAAAAAAAATTCATCGTAAAATTAGAAATACAATAAAATCAAAATAGAAATGAAAATATATCGTTGCTGAAAAATAAAGGAAAATAATGTATCAGTCAAAGAAAATAAAAATACAAAAAAATCGAGCGAAAAATGATGCATTCAAATGAAAATATAAATGAAAGCTACTTCAAAACATCACAAAAAATTCTATTTTCACTTTCACTTTCATTTTCAACTTTTAGGAGGAGCGAAAACCTTTTGTTAATGTTTTATGTCGAGGGAAATGGCCGTCAGATCACGCGTACAATATGCACAAGGGAGGTAAGAGGCGGACAACTTTATCGACACAGAATGATAATGATGTCTGATATAATACACCAGCCAAAGACAGTTTTACGACGATGAGTGTCATTTAATTTTGGAAAAATCGTAGTTATTTCTTTAAAGAATGCATTTCTCTGTCTTAAACAGCACGCGACAACACGATTGACAGTTTTCTTTCAAGAAAAAATGGCGCCTGTTCGTTCGTTAATATGTTTATTGCTCGCTTGTTGATGGAAAGAAATGGTGTAGCTTTTACATTTATTTGTATTTTGGTCTTTTAATCGGTTAAGAAAAATAGAAAATCCTTTACAAAAAAAAAATCAACCCCTAAAAAAGATAAACAAATAAACACTTCAAAAGACAAACAAATAAAAGGCACGTAAATCGTATATAGTTTTAAATTAAAAGCGGATATAAAAGCGAGTAATAAATTTTTCCTGAGTGGAAATAAAACAATTAGATAGTCTGCGCAAGAAACCTGACGTATAATAAATCAAACCCAACTTCACAGAAAAAAAAAGGTTATGCGCATGCGTACTAAAAGTACGCATGCGCAAAAGGCATCAAAACATAAACTTTCGAATATAAACACACGGAAGCAAGGTAAGAAGAAAGGTTTTGTATAAGATTTTTTTAAAAATCCTTATTTTAAGTGTTAAAATCATTTAAGTGCTTGGCAGATTTTTATCATAGTTTTGCTTAACAGTAAAGAAAATAGAAAAGACGAAATGTCCCCACCGTTAAATAAGAAGGGAAATAAAGCATATATATTCCTGCACTAGAATGCAATTTTGGAACCTTGAGAAAAGGCAAGGGAGATTTTTTTAGTAAACAGACACCACCGGCCTCTCTCGAAAGGTAATCATAACAAGTTGCATTTAGCTTACCGACCATAGCCTTGTGTCAAACTTAAGTGAATGCCGGTTTGTAATTATCTACGTAACTACTTTGCTTTAAAAAAAGGATTTATAAGCGAGACAATTAAAACTGTTGTGAGTTTGAGACTTGCTGCGGTGGACTGAATAGTATAAGTTCGGTAAAGACGATGTAGATTAGAACCTTGGTGTATAATGCATTTATGTTTATTTGAATAAGTTAAAAGAAACGAATAGAAGATAGATAAATATAAGGAGATGGAAATATTTAGATATGAACAAGGGAGCCTTGTTAAGGATGAAGATTTGGTTTGGTTTGGTTGATGCCTTATCAGCCATTGTAGGTTATTTAATGCCAAATCCTCTTTATACATATATATTAAACATATAGGATTTAGTTTGGTTGGGTTTTATGGCTTTACAACCATTGTAGGTTATTTAATGCTAAATCCTCTTCATTCATATATATTAAACATATAGGATTTAGTTTGGTTGAGTTTTATGGCATATCAACCATTGTAGGTTATTTAATGCCAAATCCTCTTCATTCATATATATTAAACATATAGGATTTAGTTTGGTTGGGTTTTATGGCATATCAACCATTGTAGGTTATTTAATGCTAAATCCTCTTCATTCATATATATTAAACATATAGGATTTAGTTTGGTTGGGTTTTATGGCATATCAACCATTGTAGGTTATTTAATGCTAAATCCTCTTCATTCATATATATTAAACATATAGGATTTAGTTTGGTTGAGTTTTATGGCATATCAACCATTGTAGGTTATTTAATGCCAAATCCTCTTCATTCATATATATTAAACATATAGGATTTAGTTTGGTTGGGTTTTATGGCATATCAACCATTGTAGGTTATTTAATGCCAAATCCTCTTCATTCTTATATATTAAATATATAGGATTTAGTTTTGTTGGGTTTTATTGATAATCAACCATTGTAGGTTATTTAATGCCAAATCCTCTTCATTCATATATATTAAACATATAGGATTTAGTTTCGTTGGGTTTTATGGCATATCAACCATTGTAGGTTATTTAATGCCAAATCCTCTTCATTCATATATATTAAATATATAGGATTTAGTTTTGTTGGGTTTTATGGCATATCAACCATTGTAGGTTATTTAATGCCAAATCCTCTTCATTCATATATATTAAACATATAGGATTTAGTTTGGTTGGGTTTTATGGCATATCAACCATTGTAGGTTATTTAATGCCAAATCCTCTTCATTCATATATATTAAATATATAGGATTTAGTTTTGTTGGGTTTTATGGCATATCAACCATTGTAGGTTATTTAATGTCAAATCCTCTTTATACATATATATTGAATATATATGATTCAGTTTGGATGAGTTTTATGTGAATATAAATGTGAATATAAAATTTGAATATTAATGTGAATATAAATGCGAATAAAAATGTGATTACAAAATGTGAATATAAAAGTGAATAATTGGAATTACAAAATGTAAATATGAATTTGAATATGAATGTGAATATAAATATAAATGTGAATATGTGGTGGAGGTACCCGTGGTGTAATGGTTATTGTCGTAGGAAATGGACACGGTGACACGAGTTCAATTCCTGGACGAGACTAATTGCATTTCACATAGCACTAATACCCTTGGGAAAGGTATGGATCCAATTATTCTCCCTCCAGCTATGGGTAAATAGTAGGACAGACTTGGTTCTTCAGCCTTAGTTAGGCAACTAGTCTAGGAGAAGGAAAACTCTGAATTCAAGCCTGTTAAACTCCGCTTAAAAAATTTACCTTGTGTCATATCCTGCCCGAACGGAGGGGTTGGGTAAATGTGATAAATGGGAATATGTATGTGGAATAAAATGAAAAGGATTCAAACCAAACTAAGAATTACGACTTTTTTTCTTTGTCTGCGAAAAAAGCCAGGACCAAATACCCGATAGACGCAGATTCTTCCAAACACACACACGACACCACCCACACACGGAGATACACACACGCACTCACGAACATACGCACTCACAAACGCGCGCACGCACACACACACACACATATATATATATATATATATATATATATATGTACAAGAGGGTCGTTCTAAAGGTTCTAAGCCTCACAAATATTTTAGACTTGTCGCACATCTCTCAACTTTCTAAAAGCCTCGTTTGCAACGAAATTAAGACAAAAATATCAATTAGTTTTTTTTCCGTTTTTTTTTTTCAAGAAGTCGTTGTGTTTTTCAACAACAAAAATCTTTCGCTATGACTCTTCTCTCTGGGTTAATTCTAAACCCTCCTCATGTATACGAGGTGCATACGATAAGTTTCCTGACTTTTTTCGTATGGGCACTTTTATTGAGAGTACACACATGAAACTCTAGTCCCCTTCGAAGTAATCTCCTCTGGCTGCAATGCATTTGTTCTGCCGTTCCAACACCTTCTGGAAGGCTCCATGGAAGTCTTCTTGTATGAGCGTGTAAATGACCTTCCTCACAGCCTCTTTCACCTCCTCAATTGTCTCATAACGACAGCCTCTGAGCTTAGGGAATAATCAAAAATCAAAGGGAGCAAGGTCTGGACTATAAGGAGGATGAGGAACTATCTATATGCCCATCTTGGCCAAATAGTCTGTGACAAGGATGGAGTTGTCGACTGGTGCATTGTCCTGCAGGAAATGCCACTGACCCGATTTGAAGAGTGCTGGCCTCTTCCTGAACGCCCTTAAAACCTCAACATAGTAACCCTAAACCCAACTCTGGTCTATTGACTTCCTTACTTCCCCTACATGTCTCATCATCCCTCACAGACTCCCTGCCTTCCTTGAATCTCTTAAGCCACTCAAAAACTGATGCTCGATTCACGCAAGATGGTCGAAAAGCAGTCTGAAGCATTCCATATGTTTCTGTGGCATATTTTCCAAGTTTAAAACACAATTTTATTGCATATCGTTCTTCTAAAATGTCAGATAACATTTTTTAAAATTCACCAGCGGTGACAATCAGGTTTTAGCAGGATGTATTCCAATTGCTGCTGTAGCTGTTAATTTGAACCTGAAATCATAAGAATTGGTCAGTCATTTCATGAGATGTATAGCAATAACATACTGAATTTTCAAGAGTCTACGACAATTTTAAATTTCCATACAGAAAGTCTGGAATCTTATCGTATACACATCGTATATATATATATATATATATATATATATATATATATATATATATATATATATATAGATAGATAGATAGATAGATGCGTGTGTACGTGCGTTTGTGTGATTTTAAATCGGTATATAATTTTTATGTGATAATGGAATGGACTATTCTGTGAGTTCACTTTCGTAAATTGTCGAAGACCTTTGATATTTCTACCTGAATAGATTTTATTTAAAATATCTTTCATATTCTTCAGGGTTTATTGTATAGTTCCGTTGCTGTTCAGTTAGACCTTCCCTAATCCTATCTTCCCCTCCCAGACCAAAGCCACTCACTAATACACATCACAAGATTACACTTCAGTAATCGACAATGGTCTCGGGATGTAAAGGTCCAATTGCCTAAAATGTCACGACCATTGCCGTTGCAAGGGTCTTAGTTCAACCGTATCGCCCTTTTCAGCCCGAAAGCCGGGAGAGAAAGAAGGATCTTTTTCCTGTGTTTAAAATCCCGTATGTGACCTGACCGACCGAAAAACTCACGTGCCATGGCGCTGGTCGGGGGAGATCGACCGGAAGTTCCGTGACGGTCTTGTAATTCTAAAGGTTTGGCATTTGTCTGGAATTGCCCCAGAGTTAGGATCGAAGTTGGCGGAAGGGCTTGGATATGAAATGTGTGTTGGGTGTGGGGGGGTGAATTTAAGTACTGAGTTAAGGTAGGGGACGGGGAAAATGAAGAAGAGAAAGTATTACTTGGAGAAGTCTAAATGTAGTAAATATAAATGAATATTAACCGCATAGGAAGAAGAAATTGGAGAAATGAAGAAAGAATGAAAAACACATAATGAAAGAAACAAGAAATGAAGGAAAGTGAAAGTGAAAAAAAACAGAATAGAGAAAAAAACAAATCTCTATAATCATAATCTGATATCTTTACATTTCGCTTGAGGGTTTACCAATGATCCGGGAGACCGGGGTTCAATCCCAGGTCCAGTCATACTAATTACTCAAAAAATGGTACTTGATACCACTCAGCGTCATAAGGTACGGATCAAGGGTAAAGTGGAGCAATCCAGTGAAAGGAATTGAAACCTCCCCTACACATCACCGTAGTAGCTAATGAGAAAGAAGCCTTCGGGTCACCCGCATCTATGGTCGCCAACTTTATTTTTACATCATATTGTGTCATAACCTATCGAAAATAGCACCTGGTATCGAGATGTTTGCCAGAGCAATAATATTAAAATACGCTATGAGTTTAATAAATAATAATGGTAGTAGTGAAGTATCTGGAGTCACGCTCACCCTTGCATGATTGTAGTTTCAAAAGAAGGATAAGTTTTAAATGTTAATAACAGAATACTTTCCCTTTGACATCTATTTGCAATTCGTTATTTTGACAGTCCTTTATCGAACGCAAAAAATCTGCATAATTAAAGGATACAAGAAATTTTAAGAGAAAAGAAGAGGAAGTCACCTTGGAGCAGAAGCAAACGTTCTGGACTTCGACCAGGATGAGATTATCAGGAATTAACACACAAACGTTGACGTGCCATTAAATAAAATAATAATACAGTCTCTATCATTAGTATCCCCCCCAAAAAAAAGAATAATAAATCCGCCTTATAATAAACTGATTATTGTATATCTTAATAGCAATATAGCAAAAATGCCAGCCAGTAATGAGATTATAGTCGCGTCTTCCAGTAGTCCTGGAGGTCTTCCATGTGGTTATTTTAACTCCCTCGGATTTCATTTGAAAACTGCATAGATCCAACTGTTGTCTCTGAACCTGGCGATGTGGAACTTTTGCTTACTCTACGGTCACCTGATTCACTTCCATCTACTCCCAAATTACCACGCTTCGTAATGATATTCTTATCCAGTATATATATATATATATATATATATATATATATATACGTGGAGAATATAAAATTGTCGTAGACACATGAGAATTCACGATGTTATTGCCATACAGGTTATGAGATGACTGACTAATTTTTATGATTTCAGGTTCAAATGAACAGCTACAGCAGTAATTGGAATGCACCCTACTAAAGCCTGATTGTCACAGCTGGTGAGTTTCAATAATGCAATCTGGACGTGAGAAAGAACGATATGAAAAAAATTGTTTTAAACTTATAAAAAATGCCACAGAAATGTATAGAATGCTTCAGGCTGCTTTTGGAGCATCTTGCATGAATCGAGCATCAGTTTTTGAGTGGCATAAGAGATTCAGGGAAGGCAGTGAGTCTGTGAGGGATGATGAGACGTGTGGCAGGAGTAAGGAAGTCAATACATTAGAGTTGATTGGCCAAAGGCTTAGGGTTAGGGTTACTATGTTGCAGTTTTAAGGGAGTTCAGGAAGAGATTCCGTCGGAAGAGACCAGCACACTTCAAATCGGCTCAGTGGCATTTCCACCAGGACAATCCACCAGTTCACAACTCCATCTTTGTCACAGACTATCTAACCAAGATGGGCATCTAGACAGTTCCTCAGCCTCTCTATAGTCCAGACCTTGCTCCCTGTGACTTTTGGTTATTCCCTAAGCTCAATGGCTGTCGTTATGAGACAAATGAGGAGATGAAAGAGGCTGTGACGAAAGTCATTGACATGCTCATATAAGAGGACTTCGATGGGGCCTTCCAGAAGTTGTTTGAACGGTAGAACAAGTGCATTGCAGCCGGAGGAGATTACTTCGAAGTGGACTAGAGTTTCATGTGTGTACAATCAATAAAAGTGCCCATACAAAAAAAGTCTGGAAACTTATTTAATGATCCTCGTATATATATACATATATAGTGTATCACAAAAGTTAGTACACCCCTCACATTTCTGCAGATATCTAAGTATATCTCTTCATGAGACAACAATGACAAAATGACGCTTTGACGCAATGAAAAGTAGTCTGTGTGCAGCTTATATAACAGAGTTAATTTACTTTCCCCTCAAATCAACTCAAAATATAGCCATTAAAAGCTAAACTCCTGCCAACAAAAGCGAGTACACTGCTTAGGGAAATTTTTCAATATTAACATACACCATGTCAACTGTCAATATTTTGTGTGGCCACCATCTTTATCCAGAACTACCTTTGCTCTCCTGGGCATGGAGTGTTGTCAGTGTTGTCCCATGAAGAGATATACTTAAATATCTTCAGAAATATGAGGGGTTTACTCACCTTTGTGATACATTATTTATATATATATATATATACATATATATATATATGTGTGTGTGTGTGTGTGTGTGTGTGTGTGTGTGTGTGTGTGTGTGGAAATAATCATCGTCGTAGGAAACAGAAGCAGAAATTCAAGAGGACTTCCATGGGGCCTTCCAGAAGTTGTTTGAACGGTAAAGTGTATTGCAGCCGGAGGAAATTACTTCGAAGTGGACTTGAGTTTCATGTGTGTACTATCAATAAAAGTGCCCATACGAAAAAAGTCTGTAAATTTATTTAATTATCCTCGTATATATATATGTGTCTGTGTGTGTGTGTGTGGAAATGATTATCGTCGTTGAAAACGGAATCTGAAACTCAAGTTCGAATCTAGGGCAAGGCTATATGCATTTTTTACATAACAATAAGGCACTTGGGAAATGTATGAATCCAACAATTTTCGGGGGTGGGGGAGCTATTGGTAAATAGCAGGGCAGATGGGGATCTTTAACCTTCGTATAGCAACTGGTGTCTGGAAAGGAAAAGTCTGAATTTAATCTTATATTCCACTTTAAAAATTGACCACGTATCACATCTGCTCTTGTGGAAGGCTTGGTACGAATACATATACATATACACACACGCACACACACACATATATATATATATGTGTGTGTGTGTGTGTGTGTGTGTGTGTATTTCGACAAGAAAAAAAAATTATCGGAAAGAGAGGCAATAATTGTTTGAGAATAAACAGAGACTTGGAAAGAAAAAAATGTCAAAATCAAAAAAACAAAAAAAAAACAAATAAATAAAGTGAAAAAATGATATAATGTGAAATTGATACAGAATTCAATTGTTTGAAAGGAAAATTGAACAAGAAGGAAAATCAAATAAGGAATTGGAGAGAAAGAAAAAGTCTTAGAAATTTGGCGCCAGCATATTGCGTGCCGTTATTGACAAACCAAACATTTCATTTCTTAAAGACTTGGTAAATCGCCTGCTGTTACGCTGGACCTCGTAACCCGAGATCTACAAGATGCCGGAGGGAAGTTTTTCGGGATTTACGGATCGGTCGGCTAAATGCTCTTGGTATAAAATGGAAATGTCAAAGTTTTAGTTGCATTGATATATGACACAACCAAACGTGGAGATCTTTTATGTGTTGACTTATAAGTTATAAGCCACTAATGCTGTATCTCGAAGGCTTCTTTAAAAAAAGCACGAAGAACAATAATAGTCACTTCTAAAAGTTTATTTACATTTCGACGCTTTTGTGTAGAGTCCAGCTAAATGAACGATCGGTGAATTAAAAAAAGAGCATCGTAGATCTTAAAAGAAGTTCATCTTGAAACCGAAAACGTTTTAAAAGTCAACCCTCTCATCGTAGCCTCCAGGGGAAACTATGAAACATATCGGGAATATTCAATTAATTTATTTAGAGTGGAGGGTAGCTTGAAATTAAATTTGATTACTAGGGGTTACAAGGAATGCATTAAGTAAAAAAAAATGAGTTGCCATTTAGAGCAATACACTTAAAATATGTATTGCTCTAATAAAATCTTGATAAGGGCACCGCTTTTTAAGAGTTACAATCACACACACACAATACAAATATATATATATATATATATATATATATATATATATATACTTTCTTTAAAGAAAAAAACAAAGACCGGATATTTTAGGATTATAAATTTATTTCCATCCTGTTTTGCGTTTCTGGGGTAAACCAAAAAGACGAAGAAAAATATAACAGGACTTCTTCAGATCTTATGGATAAAATAAAACAGAATAGACACGGGGGAAGAGGGGAGAGGAAGAGAGGTGAGGTGTTACCTCCTCGTTTTATTAAACTTCCGTTTTTTTATTTACCTGTTTATTTTATTTATTTTCCAAATTCTACTGTCGGTTGGAATTATGGTAATTTAACTTTTTTATTTATTTTATTTTATTTTATTTCTTTTCTTTTCTTGTTAAGTTCGATAAATAACTTTTATGTGTTATGTTAATATAATAAATTTTTGTCAGGGAAATATTAATATTTATATTAATTTCGATTCTATTTCCTCAGTTACCAATTTCTTCCATGTGCGTATATTGGATACGTTTTTTTTCCTTGTTTCACAATTTATTTCTATGTTTTTTTATAAAATATTAGTCTATATATATATATATATATATATGTGTGTGTGTGTGTGTGTGTGTGTGTGTGCGTGCGCATCCATATATGATTTTTAAGAATGGTTAGAAAAAGAATTAAGAGGGGATTTGGGGGGGTGTTATCGGATGAATTCCTAAACAGAATTTAATCAGTTTATAGATATTCGATAAAAAGTGTTCTGAGCAAAGATTCTTATTTTTTGTGAAAGGTTGATAGAAAAAAGTTGTAAGAAGCTGCGAGAGCAAGGAATCATTACAAAACAAAACAAATAATAATAATAATAATAATGATAATGATAACAATGGGACTTCAATATACAAACGGATCACCTAATCCCGGCCAGGAGACCAGACTTAATAATAATCAACAAAAAAAGAGAACTTGCAAAATAGTCGACTTTGCTGTCCCGGCTGACCACAGAATAAAACTGAAAGAATGTGAAAAGAAGGATAAGTACCTCAATCTTGCTAGGGAACTGAAAAAACTGTGGAACATGAAGGTGACAATTATACCAATTGTAATTGGTGCGTTTGGAACAGTAACTAAGGGATTACTAAAGGGACAGGAGGACTTGGAAGTTGGCGGACGAGTGGAGACCATCCAAACGACAGCATTGTTGAGAACTGCCAGAATACTAAGAAGTGTCCTGGTGACTTGAGGAGACTTGCTGTCGCTCAAACTTCAGTGAAAAACCATCGGCTATCGCTGATGTGAAAAGCTCTAATGAGTGAATAATAATAATAATAATAATAATAATAATAATAATAATAATAATAATATCTCAAGAAAAGAAGGATGAAAGGATTTGCTAGCAATGGAGATAGCTTAGTAATTCACTAAGACGTTGCACTAGGCCGCATCAATTGAAGATATCACAGATGCATCAACTCTAATTAGAGGAAGCATAAACCGTACAGGCAACGTAACGAACTGGACAGCAATAGCCAGAAAATAGAAATGAGAAGAAAAACAACTGTAAGGATATTTCAAGAGACAAACTAACAAAATTTCATCCGAGAAAACATGAAACTCAGGAACCCGCACGAAGATTATCTAGAATAAGAAAAATTCCAAGTAAATATAAAGACTTCGTAACCTAAGACTATATCCCCTAATTCTATCCTTCGTTGTAATTATTCTTGAGGGGAAAAATGTTATGGTTTTAACATCCTTCCAACCCCTCAATGAACTTGAACCTGTCTAAAAATCTTCAGTAAAGATTGTATAAACTATGAATTATTTCTCTGTGCACTTTTAGCGATCAAAACCTTTACTAAGGAATGTGTAACTTGACTTCTATCTTTTTAATTTACGACAATAGTTAAGGAAGGGAAATTTTAGAAGAAAAACTGAATGTCTTCAAACTGCAGTACAAAATGACACTATATATATATATATATATATATATATATAGTATTATTAGTCCAGTTAAACTGGAGTTGGGAGTAATTCCATCGGGACAAGAAATTATTCATGAATGAATATTTAAAATTATGTGTAGTACGTATGTATTACATGCTTTTTCACAATTTTCTATCAAACAATTTATTTTATTTAATCTCAAAATTAACTCAAATTCTCAAAAATAACAATGTGAAAGCACGTTGTATGATAAAAAATATATATATAAGTATAAAATATAAGTATATATATATATAAGTATAAAATATAAATTATATATATATATATATATATATAAGTAAAGTTGGCGATCATAGTCGAGGGTGACACGAAGGCTCCCTTTTCAATTGTTACTACACCGTGGTGTAGGAGAGGGTGCTACTCTATAGCCAGGACTATTCAATTTTGCCCTTGATCCTTACCTTATAATGTTGAGTGATAACCAAGATGGCATCTTTGGTATAACTTGACCTGGTATTGAACCCTGGTCTACCGGACCATTGGCGAACACATTACTCATTTGAGCAGGGAGATCCATGCTGGCGTGACATGATGATATATATATATATATTGTCATCCACAGAAAACCTATTTCGTTGTATCACAACTCTTTAGTATGGCTAGAGACGTAAGACGCTTGAAGCTGGGATCGAAACCCGCCCAACTTTATGTTAGACTTAGTATCATACCACTCTACCAACAAGCCAACCACGTCAACTCGGGAATTATAAGGTATTTTGTAGTAGCTTTCGTTTGTTTACATTTTGCCTTACCGGATACCAGAATGCTCAATTGTCCTTGTGTCACATTCTGCTCGTTAGTTGTGGGTAAATATTCAAATATGTGTGTGCGCGCGATGGTGTGTGTGTGTGTATGTATATGTGTGTGCAATTATTTTTATTATTGTAATGATTTAATAACGTTTAATAAAAAAAAAAATATTTATTTTTACTTTAAATTCCCAGCAACTATAATTACAATTAGCAATACCGATGTAAATATTCAAAACAAATTTTGTTTTTCTTTCTCTTCTTTTTGTCTCGTCACTTCCGCTCCTGCGCAATGCAGTAACTTTTTCAGCTGGGAATTTTTATCTACACATTTCTTCCAAATGAATCTTCAACAGATCATTGTCTTGAAATTATAAGGATAGTAAAAAAAAAAGATTCTAAAGACTTTTAGATTACACACACACACGCACACACACACACACACACACATATATATATATATATATATATATATATATATATTGGTGACGGTTCTATGACATGGTACAATATTCCATTTATATCTTTTGTGTATTCTTGCTAAAAGCTTTGACCGAAAACAATATCGATGATAGACCGCATATATATATATATATATATATATATATATAGGACGGAAGGATTGACACTTTCTCACTAGTAATTAAAAAACAATGTTTATGGTTTTCAAAATCTCGACTGTTTTCAATCATTGGTCATCATCAAGATATGTTCACTAGGAGACTTTGAATTTTGAAAACTAACAGCAAAAGTTGAATATAAACAACGCAACAAGGAAATCTCAAATATACAGAGTGTCCCGAAAATAGATGAAACCCATAAATATGATAATAATTTATTATCGAGACTAGAGCAAAGGCGGTCGCTACGACAACGTCCTGCAAAAAATGTATCCTTTGAGCCAGAGACATGGAATCAATGTTATTTTTTCATTGATATTATATCAACTTTTAGTATTAAATCATTTTTATATTAATGGGTCGTATCTATTTTGAGGCTGATTTGAATGATTTCGTTACCGAAAAAGTAGTGACACAAAATGACTTTTTCCTCTATTGTCCAAGGCATTGTGATCGTAGATTAATAATTGTTATAGTATTCTATTTTCAAATCCTGGAGACAACACCCGACAAAGCAGCAGCTGTACGGCCGTCTACCACCCATCATGAAAAAAAATCCAAGTGAGACAAACCAGACCTGCAGGATACTGCTGGAGAAGTAGGGACGAGCTCATAAGGGATGTACTCCTATAGCCCCCTTCACATGGCCGTTCAAAAGCAGGGCGGCCAGCTCGAACATACATACAGCAGCTCTGTGAGGATACGGGGTGTAGCCCTGAAGACCTACTGGAAGCGATGAACAATATGGAGGGATGGCGAGAGAGGGTCAAGGATATCTGTGCTGATGGCATGACAAGATGATGATGATGATGATGATTTTCAAATCGGAAGGAAAACAAAAGAACGCAACATTATTATTAAAACATTTTTAACAGTCACATGGGTCCGTGAAGAACCGTATAAATAAGGAATGCAATCGTGGGTTTTACTATATCAAAGCAAATGGAATGATTGGCTGGATGGTAAGAAATTTTATTTCAAGTGAGGCAAATATTGTTTTAAAATATATAAAACTCTAATAAGACAGCAAATTGAGTATTGGACTCAGGCCAAGGTTTCCAGTGTCGAGACACAGAAATCGGAAAGTAATATTGAGATTGGAGTCTATATAAGGAAAAAAGACAAAAATCATTTTTAAAAAGAATAAAATAGAGGCATAGGGAGAAATTCGAGAAATTAGCATAAATTTCATTGCTCGAAAGAAGAATTAGACTTGTTCTAATTGAAGCGTTCAAAATAATTAATGGAATTTCTAATTATAGAAGACATTTTTTTCAATATTTCTCCGGGAACTAGAAACTTACACTTAGGAAAGATTACATAATCTATGTTTACTCACCAAATGGATATTTTTGTGGACCGATTAATATATTTTCGGTCCACACGCCAAATCAGATCAAAAACAGCAGTAGAGTAAAAATATTATAATATTAAATCGTTGAGATTAAATGGTTAGTAAAGAATTTAAGACGGCATTTTTGAAAAATATCAGATGAATTAGTTAACAGAATAAATTCATTAGATACAAAGCATCGTATCGTCGTTGGAAATGGACACAGCGACACGAGTTCAAATCCTAGACGAGGCTGATTGCATTTCACATAGCACTAATACCCTTGGGAAAAGTATGAATCCAATTATTCTCCCTCGAGCTATGGGTAAAATAGTAAGACAGACTGGGTTCTTCAGCCTTGGTTAAGCAACTAGTCTAGGAGAAGGAAAACTCTGAATTCAAACCTGTTAAACTCCGCTTAAAAATTGACCTTGTGTCATATCCTGCCCGAGCGGAGGGGTTGGTAAATAGGATTATATACAAAGCATATCAATCGTGCATATGTTCTGGGCAAAAATACTAACTTCTTTTTATTTAAAAGGTTGATGTGAGAAGTACGAAGCGGAGATACGTTAGGAGGCATAAGAAAACAGATAATAAGTACTTGCCGAACAATAGTCTTTGCCGTTCCGGTTAACCACAGGATATAACTGAAGAAAAATGAAAAGAGAAACAATTACTAAGACCTTGCTCGGGAACTGAAAAAACCTATGGAACATGAAATTTGGTAGCATGGGTTTATGGCATATCAATCTTTGTAGGTTATTTAACGCCAAATCCGTTTTTATATAAATAATCAGTTCTATTTCAAACAATTCAGTTTAGCATGAGTTTAATTGTCAAAAACATTTCTATTTCAAACTATTCAGTTTATTCTAACAGTTCTAATTCAAACAAATTAGTTCAAAATAAGTACAAAGTCTAGTTGGGTAATACATAGAGTTGCTGTCAAAACAGTTTTATTTCACATAATTCAGTTTAGCATAAGTACACAGTTGAGAGGTCAAAATAGTTCTATTTCGTGCAATTCAGTTTAGCATACGTACGCAGTTTAAATGTCAAAAACAGTAAATTCAAACCATGTTTTAATTCTATTTAACCCCTAGATAGGACCCTTATCAGCTTCAACTACTCCGGGCCAGAGTTGACCTGGGAGCGATGGCAATGAAGGGGTACCCCGCATTCCCCAATGTTCCAGAATTACTGGAACCTCACCATCAGATTGTTTAGTGTCATATCCGGGCCATTCTTTGGGGTGGGGTCTTACCCCTCTGCAGAGAGGCAGTCGGTGTAATCTATAGCCCCAGTCCCCTGGGCAAGAATATGAAAGTGACGGTGATTCCAATTGTACAGTCACCAAAGCATTGGTACAGGAACTGAAAGACTTGAAACAAGAAGCCGGGTGTAGACCATCCAAAATACAGTATTGTTGAGATCGGCCAGAATACTGAGAAGAGTCCTGGAGACTTGAGGTGACTTGCTGTCTCTCAGATTCCAGCTAAAGCTGGTGTCAAAATCTCCCAAAAGAGTAAAATAATAATAATAATAATAATAATAATAATAATAATAATAATAATAATAATAATAATAGTGGTGACAGAGATGAGCAGGCTATGTGGTGATAGAGATGAAACCATCGATCATATAATAAGCGAATGTAGCAAATTAGCACAGCGGGAGTATAAGGCGAGACACGACTGGGTCGGTCAGGTGATTCAATAGAAAATCTGTAAGAAATTTAAATTTGACCATACTAACAAATGGTATATATACTACCCAGCACCTGTCCTAGAAAATGCCACGCATAAACTCCAATGGGACTTTAACTTACAAACGGTTCACCTAATCCTGTTATATATTAACGTGACCTGCGTATGTGAATACGGCGGATGTTGTTGACAGATAGATTGATAAGACCGGTGTGATCACCGAAATGTCATCATGCCCACAGGTGCTGTGTATCAGAGGATGTTGACAGGATCATATCCGCTCAAGGATAATATCAACAAGGTGATTGCCGAAATGTCACCATGCCCACAGTTGTTATGTTGAAAACAGGTGCATCCGGTCGAAGATATCGGAAAATCACCTGAACAGTGGGCGTCGTTGAATTCGATGATAGTGGCAGATGCGTACACCCACAGAACCGGGCTTGGACAAGTAGCCAATTGGAAGCAGACAACATAACCAATGAAAAGCAAAGAAGTGAGATGTGGGCATAACCATGGTTAACGAAAAAGAGGAATTGCTGCAGGTCACATGAGAGTTGTAGACTATGTAAGTTCCGGAATTTCGACTAAAGTCAGTTGTTCACTGGCTCATCCGTTTCCCGACAGCCCCTCCGTGTGCGCGAACGCTCTGCGATTGCTTTCTGCTCCACACAAGTATCATCGCCGTAAATAAAAATATAATCTTATAAATTTATATACATACGTGTTCCTCGTTGTTAATAACGACACAGTGTACAATCCAACAATCCCGGCCAGAAGACCAGACCTAATAATAATCAACAAAAAAAAAAGAGAACTTGCAAAATAGTCGACTTTGTGTCCCGGCCGACCACAGAATAAAACTGAAAGAATGTGAAAAGAAGGATAAGTACCTCGACCTTGCTAAGGAATTGAAAAAACTATGGAACATGCAGGTGACAATTATACCAATTGTAATTTGTGCGTTTGGAACAGTAACTAAAGGATTACTAAAGGGACTGGAGGAATTGGAAGTTGGCGGACGAGTGGAGACCATCCAAACAACAGCATTATTGAGAACGACCAGAAAACTAAGAGTCCTGGAGACTTAAGGAGACTTGCTGTCACTCGGACTCCAGGGAAAAACCATTGGCTAACACTGATGTGAAAAGCTCTAATGATTGAATAATAATAACAATAATCAGGTGTGGAAAAAAACTCTTAAATGTGTAAAATAGGACTTGCCAGCATCGAAGACAGGGTTCACGCATCGATTCGACGACTCGAAGACTACATAGACAAACATGAACGAGGACTGATTACAGCCATCAGAAACAACACTGATAACACGAAAGATAACAGATTGACAATAACTAGGAAACAAAAATGGGAAGAAAAACAATTCAATGGCCGTTTTAAACCACTAATACACAACATCTCACACGACCTGGCTAAGAAAAGGAAACCTTAAGAGAGAAACAGAATCTCTCCTAATAGCAGCACAAAACGACGCTATGAGAACCAATCATATCAAAGCGAGGATAAGACCCAACAAAATAGCAAATGTAGGCTATGCGGTGACAGAGATGAAACCATCAATCACATAATAAGCGAATGCAGCAAACTGGCACAGAAGGAGTTCAAGACTAGACACGACTGGGTGGGCAAGGTGATCCACGGGGAAATGTGCAAGAAATTTAAATTTGACCATGCCAACAAATGGTATATGTACAACCCAGCCTCTGTCCTAGAAAATGACACACACAAACTCCTATGGGACTTTAATATACAAACGGATCACCTAATCTCGGCCAGGAAACCAGACCTTATAATAATCAACAACAAAAAAAAAAGATAATCTTCAAAATTGTCGAGTTTGCTTTCCTGGCTGACCACAGAATAAAACTGAAAGAATGTGAAAAGAAGGATAAGTACCTTGACCTTGCTAGAGAATTAAAAAAACTGTGGAACATGAAGGTGACAATGATACTAATTGTGATTGGTGCTTTTGGCACGGTAACTAAAGGAATATTAAAGGGCCTGGAGGATTTAGAAGTTGGCGGCCGAGTGGAGACCATCCAAACAACAGCATTATTGAAAACGGCCAGAATACCGAGAAGAGTCCTGGAGACTTGAGGAGACTTGCTGTCACTCAATCTCCAGTGAAAGACCATCAGATGTCGCTGATAAAAACTCTAATGAATAAATAATAATAATTATAGTAATGTGTTGGTGTGAGTTTAGAATAAGAATTGAAATTAATTTTAACAGCTTTCGAGTGGAGTCCTTGTGGCCTTGTGATTGAGGGCGTATGACGTCTCCTATTCTCCTTGCTAGGGGTTAAATAGTAATACTCCTGTTCTTCCAATGGGATGAATATGGTAATAAATAACCGACGAAAGTTGATATGCCGTTAAATAAGAAAGCCAAATCCACATTCGATTCGCTAGTTTTAAAATTGGGAATTATTTTTTTCACGAAGATGTTGAATAGGAAAATAACTTAATAAAAGTTAATGAATTTTTAAATAATGAAACTTTTAAAATTTCACTTTCTCTCTCTCTCTCTCTCT
>OY757930.1:82748667-82828667 GCA_963585895.1 Sepioteuthis lessoniana | reverse complement strand
GGATCAGGGATATCCGTGCTAGTGGCACGACAAGATGATGATGATGATGAGAAAGAGAAATATGGTTGTTTTGGTTAATAGCGTATCAACACTTTTTGGGTCATTTAACGCCGATTTAAATCATTTTGATAAAAGTTTCAAACAATTCCGTTTAGCATAAGCATAGTTTTTGTTTATACACAGCTTAATGTAAAAATAGTTCTTTTTCAAAAAATTCAGTTTAGACAACAAAGTTAAATGGTTCCAAGTATTACAATGTTTCACAAACAATTCAATTAAATACCAGTTATTTGTTTATTTACATTTAAATGATCAAACAGTTCTATTTCAAACAATATAATTTAACATGAGTCAACAAAGTTAACTGGTTTCAAGTATTGCTATGTATCACTAACTATTCAATTAAACACCAGTCATTTGTTTATATAGACTTAAATGATCAAACAGTTCAGTTTTGCATAAGAACGCAGTACAACCGGACCATTGACATATTGGGTAGAATGTTCGCCAATTGTCCGGGAGACCGGCGTTCAATCCCAGGTCGAGTCATACCAAAGACTCAAAAAATGGTTCTTCAGGCCGCCTTGCTTAACACTTAGCAATATAAGGTACGGGTCAAGAGTAAAGTGGAGCAATCCAGCCAAAGGAGTAGAGCCCTACCCAACACCACGGTGTGGTAGCTATTGAAAAGGGAGCCTTTGGGTCGCCCTCGACTAAGGTCGCCAACTTTATTTTTACTTACGCAGTTTAAATGCCAAAAACAGTTCTATTTCAAATATTTCAATTTAGCATCAGTATTTGACTCATAGAAAGGACCCTATCAAGTGCTACCACTCCGGGTCAGAGAGGAGCTGGCAGCGATGACAATAAAGGAGTACTCTGCTTTTCCCAAAGCTCCAGTATTACTGGTCCCTCACAATCAGATTGTTTAATGTCATAAACAGAACACTTGCTGAGGAGGCTTTTTATCCCTCTGTAGAGATGCAGTCGATGTATTCTACAGACAGTAGTGATAGTATTTAACCCATAACTAGGAGAATAAGGAGATCCACGACTTTCCCAAGGGTATTAGTCCAAATATAAACGTAATATTGCGACAGGGGTTCGAGCTCGCTTACAAAGATGTCACAGTCTAGTACATTTTGTACTACGCCACGGAGACTCCTCCCAAGAAGTAATTTGCACAGCTATATAGTATCAAATATATTTATTGAGTCCAGGTTATTTGTATACTATCAAAGGGTTTCATGTATACTAACAAATACTAATAATTTGCAAGAACACTTTGACCCCATAGATACCCCTTCTTCGAGTCAGCGTCGACCTGGGAATAGAGGCAAGTAAGGAGTGACTCAAGCAACCCCACCCTCTGAACTGAAGTCCTCCTTTAGAATGTAGTTTGGGTGCCGCATGTGGTGGCGTGGAATCTTAAACCTCTGTATATCCAACATAAATATATTATAATCCATGTTTTTGCTCTCATCTTTTCTTAGATGCGATTTACAATAGGCTTGTGGCTAACGTCCTGGACTCTGACATCTTTGTAAGCGAGTTCGAACTCTAGTCGTGCTATTCGTTCACTTTCAGGCTAATACTTTTGGGAAAGATATGAATACCCTTATGTAATTACGGGTCAAATAGTACCGCAACTATTCTTCTACAAGCATGCCTTTGGCATTAAATAACCCACAAAGTTGAAATGCCTTTTTAACAAAGAAACTGAAACCAATGATCTTTCCTTTGCCATCGCGTGGATTACAGGAAGAAGAGACTTCATATTTCTTCAAAGATGTGCAAAAACTGTTATCAAGGGGACAATTTATCTATCTAAATTGACACGAAGAAACGTAAATGAAAAAGGTTATGCATCCCTTGTTAAACATTTTCACTAAATAACGCCTTTTACCTCATGAAAAATAGGTGGCAAAATTGGCGAAATGTTTGTTTTTTTTTACTTTTTTATTTTCAGTTTTATTTATTTATTTATTTATTTTACAAGTCAGTATTTGCGTGTTTCTTTGATATAACGCATAAAAATGTCACAGTATTTTTGCTGTACGACCTCGGCTTTCTAATCAATTTTCAGAGTGCATAAGGGTGATGTGAATATGATTTACCACAACTTGGAACAACCTTGTCAGAAATGCACCGAAAACTAAGAAAACTGATTAAAAAAATAAAATAAAAAACAAACAAACAAACAAACAAACAAAACACGGGTAGCTGATGAAGAGTTAACAAAATTAGAGAGTTTTAAAATTTTTTTTTTTTTTTTAGAGAAATTGGGAAAGAGAAGATGAAAGATCATGAAAGAGGGAAAGAAAAAGAAACCAAAGGCAAGAAAAAAAAAATAATACGCGCAAAGAAAAAGGAGAGACGAACTAAGGAAAACACGTAGAAAATTCAAAGGAACCTATATATATATATATATGTATGTACGAGGATCATTAAATAAGTTTCCTGATTTTTTTTTTCGTATGGGCACTTTTATTGATAGTACACACATGAAACTCTAGTCCCCTTCGAAGTAATCTCCTCCGGCTGCAGTGCACTTGTTTTACCATTCCACCAACTTTTTGAAGGCCCCATGGAAGTCCTCTAGTGTGAGCGTGTCACATGACCTTCGTCAGAGCCTCTTTCATCTACTCAATTGTCTCATAACGACAGCCTGTGAGCTTAGGGAATAACCAAAAGTCACAGGAAGCAAGGTCTGGACTCTAGGGAGAGTGTAGAATTGTCTTGATGCCTATCTAGGTCAAATCGTTTGTGACAAAGATGGAATTGTGGACTGGTGCATTGTCCTGCTGGAAATTCCACTGAGCCGATTTGAAGGGTGCTGGCCTCTTCCCTACGAATCTCTTCTTGAACTCCCAAAAACCTCAACATAGTAACCCTAACAATAACCCATTGGCAAATCAACTCTGGTCTATTGACTCCCTTACTCCTCCCACACCTCTCGTCATCCCTCACAGACTCCCTGCCTTCCTTGAATCTCCTATGCCACACAAAAACTGATGCTTGATTCATGCAAGATGCTCCAAAAGAGGTCTGAAGCATTCCATACGTTTCTGTGGCATTTTTTCCAAGTTTAAAACAGAATTTTATTGCATATCGTTCTTCTAAAGTGTCCTCACGTCGATATTCCAATTGCTGCTGTAGCTGTTCATTTGAACCTGAAATTGGTCAGTGATCTCATAAGATGTATAGAAATAACATAGTGAATTTTCAAGGGTCTACAACAATTTTAAATGCCCGTACAAAAAACGTCTGGAACCTTATTGAAGGCACCACGTAACAAATAATTACATTTTTTTTTGGTTGCAAATTTTCCTTCTTCTTTTTTTTTTCAATGTTCTTCGCTTTGAAAACAATTTATATTGAACAATTAGAAATTGTTTTTTTAAGACAATTACTCTAAGTGAATAAGAATTTTTTTTTTTCATTATTTTTCAATATTCTTATAAAATTGTTTGCTGATCTTTTCAATATCAAATTGATAACAAATATCTATATAATACGAAGTATTATTGAAAAGTGTTGATGGTTGGTTGGTTGGTTGGTTGGTTTTTCGGCATATCAATCCTTGTAGGAGGAGTAGGGTGGTCAGAACACCAGAGTTGATTGGCCAAACGGTTAGGGTTAGGGTTACTATGTTGAGATTTCAAGGGAGTTCAGCCAGAAATTCCGTCGGAAGAAGCCACCACTCTTCAAATCGGGTCAGTGGCATTTCCACCTGGACAATGCACCAGTCCACAATTCCATCTTTGTCAGAGACTATTTGACCAAGATGGGCATCAAGACAGTTCTTCAGCCTTCCTATTGTCCAGACCTTGCACCCTGTGACTTTTGCTTATTCCCTAAGCTCACAGGTTGTCGTTATGAGACAATTGAGGAGATGAAAGAGGCTGTGACTAAGGTCATTGACACATTAACACTAGAGGACTTCGATGGAGCCTTCCAGAAATCGTTGGAACGGTACAACAAGTGCATTGCAGCCGGAGGAGATTACTTCGAAGGGGAGTAGAGTTTCATGTGTGTACTATCAATAAAAGTGCCCATACGAAAAAAGTCTGGAAACTTATTTAATCATTCTCGTTATTTGTCCACTCATCTTTTTTATCACTTGCATCGATTTTTCATTTGAAAAAATTACTCTTTCTTTTGTTTTTATATAGCTTTTTTTCTTTTCTTTTTTCGTCAATGTTCTTTCTTTCTTTCTTTTATTCTCTCTCGTCTTTCATTTAGCATTATTTTCTTTTCATTCATTCTTGGTTGATTTACCACACATCCTCAGGAACAAGTAGTTTGCGTTTTAAGAGTAATTTCCTCAAGTTAAATTGCGTGATATGCTAATATAGGGTTAAGAGCAACTCTTGACCTTAAAATTGAAAAAAAAAATGTCTTGTATACCAAGTCAATAAAATGTTCCTGTACGACAAGTGAAACGATTAAAAGCCTGAATGGAATTCTACTATAATGAAACGTCACGTGCATGTGAATATTTATTTTTTTGTCTGTTGCGACCGAAAACAATAGTTTCGAATAAAAATAAAAGTGAAGATTGCAATTTTCAAGAGGAAGACAGATATCTAAAACGCGATATCTCTCTATCGGTCTATATTATTTATATTTTTCAGACTGTTGTCCTCATCTTTCTCGCCATATTTAACACAACGTTTCGGCCGTTGTACGCTCCGGCCTTCTTCTGGTGTTTGGAATGTCGAACTTGACTCTTTATTTCGAAATAGTCCGAAAAATATAAATAATGTACATTATATCTCCTCTCAGAAAAATAGACTATCTGTCTATATATCTCAGTCTATTACTCTCTTTCTCACTCTCTGTCTTTCTAGACACACACACACACACACACATATATATATATATATATTTATCAATCTGTCCACATCTATCTATCTATCTATCTATCTATCTATCTATCTATCAATCTAATCCAGTTTCTTTGTTTCTTTCTCTCTATCTTTACTTTTTTCTTTCTTTTTTTCTTTCTTTCTTTCTTTCCCTACTGTTTCTATCTATCTATCTATCTATCTATCTATCTATCTATCTAATACAGTTTCTTTGTTTCTTTCTCTCTATCTCTACTCTTTTCTTTCTTTTTTTCTTTCTTTCTGTCTTTCCCTACTGTTTTTATCTATCTATCTATCTATCTATCTATCTATCTATCTATCTAATCCAGTTTCTTTGTTTCTTTCTCTCTATCTCTACTTTTTTCTTTCATTCTTTCTTTCTTTCTTTCTTTCTTTTCCTACCGATTCACTCTATCTATCTATCTATCTATCTAATCCAGTTTCTTTGTTTCTTTCTTTCTATCTCTACTTCTTTCTTTCTTTCTTTCTTTCTTTCTTTCTTTCTTTCTTTTCCTACTGTTTCTATCTATGTATCTATCTATCTTGCTTGCTTGCTAGCTAGTTATCTATCTCGGTTGTGTCATATCCTTCTTTCATGTCAGCTTGTTCATATCTACCTATTACTTATCTATTTTTCTTACATTTTATTATTTTCTTTTGCACTATCGAGGAATATCTTTTTTTCTTTCTCTCTTTCTTTCTACGTCTGTCTGCATATATATATATATATATATATTAAAGGATACTTTATTATATGCTCGTTAATTTCCAACTATCTATCGAAGTTTTTAGTTTGTTTTATTTCGCCAATTTTAATATTTTCTTTTACACTGCAGAAAAAAATATATATCTTGCTTTTTTCTTTCTTTCTTTCTTTGGCTGTCTGCTGTCTCTCTCTCTCTCTCTCTTTTTCTCTCTCTCTTATATATATATATATATATATATATATATATATATATATATATATTATGCACAAACAAGCACACACTTTCCTAAAGGGTATTGGCACTATTTGAAATGCAAACAGCTGTGTCTAGGATTCGAAATCGATTCACCGTGTTCATTTCCTACGAAGGTAACTATTTGACCACCAATGCTTTTCTGTAGTTCAGGTAGATCTTTTTATCCATTGTTCATATTCGATATAATACATATATATAGCTGAATTATATATATATATATATATATATATATATATATATATATATATATACATATATATATATATATAAATCATGGAATTTAGCTCTATCCTAGATATTGAGCACCCTCCATATTATTTTGCACTTGGTTCGACACACACCCACAAAGTGATTTAGTGACAACCTACACTGTTATAACACACATACATACACACACACACACACACACACATATATATATATATATATATATATCAGTCAGACGTGCATTCCGGGTCATCACACCATGGAACATTGTGAAGAATGGCAAGTGATGTCACAAAATACATTCCTGTGAATAGTATGATTACTTTTGTTGGAAATGCGTAGGGCAAACCTAGTTGAAATCTGCCACGAAGCTCCTTGCATTTCCCAGAGAACGAATAACCTTTTGATATCTAAAGAATCCGCTTGCTCCCCCACCTACTTCTTATAAGTAATAGGGCAGACTGCATTCTTTAATCTTGCTATGGCAACCACCCGCAAACAAAACAAACGCAGAATTCTAAACCAACTGCACTACACATAAAAAACTGACCTTGTGCCACATTCAGATGGAGGAAATGAGTACTTATATACAACGCACAATATGATACACAATACGAGTAAACAATTATATATATATATATATATATATATATATATATATATATATATTATTTGTCTGAATTTCTGTGACGAAACTTGATGATTTTTATCATTCAGGGTTTTTGGACTATCGTCTTCATCTTCATGGTTATATTCACAACGTTTCGACCGATGTGTCCTCCGGATTTCCTCAGGTGTTTCTTGTTGAATTCATGAGCCTATACAGAACTTCGAATCACGTCCTTTATTTAATCCACACATGCCACTTTCTCTGATTCCTTTAACCATAAGTGGGTACAAGGATCAAATATTTCTGTATGGTCACACGCCTGTAGACAGGATTGAACCGGCAACCACCTGATGATTTTCACTAAGAAACTTAGGGAAGAGAAGCCTATAACCGTTACACTATGTTTTCATCAGGTTCAATCCTGACTGCCGGTGACTAACAATTCAGGAAAACTTATCACATGTACCCAGCTATGGTTTATGGACTCAAAACAAGCGAACCCCGTGGATTAAATAAAGGACGTGGTTCAAAGTTCTGAGTAGGCTCCCGACTTTGACAAAAATCACCTGAAGAAAACCGGAGGATACATCGACCGAAACATTGTGAATATAACAATAAAGATGAAGACAACAGTTCGAAAACACTGAACGATAAAAATCAGGTAAATATTCTTCGTAAAAGTAATCCCTGTTTTTGTGTTCTGACTTTCATCTGTGTTGAATCAGGTTATTTTCATTTTAATATTAAAGATGCACGAAAATACTTTTTAGAATTTTAGCAGTTTAAAATCTCAAGGACTTGTTAATAAGTGTTGATAATTATAGACTCTCACGGCAGTCCACTATCCCTAACTGTATCAACATGGTAAACGCCTTAGAAACAGTTTTATATTGTTTGTTGGAGAGTATCGAGTTTAGTTTAGTAGCAGACTCAGAGATAAATATCAACACAGGCCATGAACACAAATACGTGAACACACACACACACACACACACACACACACACACACACACACACACAGATAGATAGATAGATAGATAGAAAGAAAGAAAGAAACAGGGCATGATAGATTATTCAATAACAAGATAAATAAATCGATAGGAGAAAATATAATAGATAGATAGATAGATAGATAGATAGATAGATAGATATGACCAGACTGAGATAGATAGATAGATAGATAGATAGATAGATAGATATAAACAGAACATGACAGATTAATTGATATCTTGGTAAAAAAAAATAGACAAAAGCAGTATATATATCCGGGCCATTGGCCTAATGAGTAGAGTGCCAACCAATGGTCCTGGAGATCAGGTTTCAATCCCAGGTAGAGTCATACCAAAGACTCAAAAATGGTACTTGTTGCCGCTCAGCTTAACACTCAGCATTATAAGGTACGGATCAAAGGTAAAGTGGCTCAATCCAGGGAATGGTGTAACGCCCTCCTCTACACCTCAGTATAGTAGCTATTGAGAAAGGAGCTTTTGGGTCACCCTCGACAAAGTTCGCCATCTTTACTCATATATATAGCGAGCGAGAGAGATAGAAAGAGGAACATAACGTGATAGATGAGGAGATGGCTCGGTAAATACAAAGATAGAACAAAATATGATAGATAGATGGATAGATAGAAATGAGCAGAACGTGATAAATTCATTGATAGCTTGATAAATATATAGAGAAAACCAGAATATATATATATATATATATATATATATATATATATATATATATATATATATATATATATATATATATAGCGAAAGAGAGATAGAGGAAGAGAGAGCAGAATATAAAGAGATAGATATTAGCTTGGTAAATAAAGAGAGGGGCACAATATATGATAGATAGATAGATAGATAGATAGATAGATAGATAGATAGATAGATGAACAGATAGGAACAGAACATGATAGATGAAGAGATAGCTTGGTAAATAAAAGGGAAGAAAATAGAATATATATATATATATATATATATATATATATATATATATTCTATTTTCTTCCTTTTTATTTGCCAAGCTATCTCTTCATCTATCATATATATATATATATATATATATATATATATATATATATATATATATATATATATATATAGAAAGAGACAGAGACAGAGACAGAGAGAGTTGGAGAGATAACCATCTTAGATAAATAGACTTATAAATATTTATACGCTGTTATTATAAGAACAAGATAGATAGATAGATGTAGACGGAATGAGATAGATAGATAGATAGATAGATAGATAGATAGATAGATGTAGACTGAATGAGATAGATAGATAGATCGAAGAAAAGATAGGAACCGAAAATGATAGACGAAGAGATAGCTGGGTAAATAAAAAGGAAGAAAATAGAATATATATATATATATATATATATATATATATATATATATATATATATATATATATATATATATATATATATATATTGACTTTTGTGTGTCATGTGTGTCATCGTCCTTGTAAATCACCAGCCGGCTTTCAAAGCCACCTGAGGACACATGAGGGACTATTTGATGCGGAACATGAAACTTGAGACGGCAATCAACTGTTGAGATGCTGCAGTCATTATATATATATATATATATATATATATATATATATATATAGAGAGAGAGAGAGAGAGAGAGAGAGAACCAACTGAGATAGATATACGTGAATTGATGTTTTAAGAATCATCAAATTTTATATTGTGTTTTGGTTTTTAATTTAATTCGTTTGAAGAGTTGAGAAACTCAGGTAAAAGAACGTTTGAACATATTTGTAAAATTTGTTCACACGTTAAATAATCTCTTGATACTTTTGCCTCTTACTTTCGACAGTTAACTCTATCCTTTGCTTGGGGGGGGGTAAGACACACCTAACTGAAAAAGGGGTTTTTTGACTATGTCAATCAACTGCATAAGATACGGAGGGGCACCTCAGGTAGTGTAATGGTTAGCAAACTAGACTAGCAAACCTACACAAGTGAGTTCGAGTCTCATTGGGTGCCCCATTCATATGGCCTTGAGCCACATCTAAGCAAAAAGCTTAGTAAATTACTAAATCTGATACGGAACCTCCAGTTCTGGAGCTCTGAGGAGTTTAGAAAACGCTTTCTTTAACATTACTCCCATATCCACTTCGTCGCAAAGAAGTAGTAGCTGTTATGCTCCAATCCAAATTGGTCAAATTGACCCATTTAAAAATCATTCGTGTTCGATAGGAAGTCAGCAAAAAAGAAAAATTTAAAAAAAAAAAGGAAAAGAGGAAAAGTAGAAAGAGAAAGAAAAAGTTAAAGTAAAAAAGAGAAGAAAGAAAAAAGTAAAAAGAAAAGGAAAAAGAAAAAACGAAAAAGAGAATAAGAAAGAAAATAGAAAAAAAGAAAAAATGAAAAAGAAAATCCTTCGGAGATGATAACACAAAATGTAAAAAAAAAATAAAGAAAAGAGGTGGGGGGTATCCTCGTGGTGTAATGGTTGAAGCGATGGACTGCGGAATCGTAGTAAGCGAGTTCGTACTCCATTTGCGCTATTACGTTCACTTTCGGGCAAATACCCTTGGGAAAGGTATGAACCCCCGTATCCTCCCAGCAATGGGTTAAATAGTACCACTACTGTTCTTCTAGGAGAATGGATTTGGCATTAAATAACCTACAAAGGTTGATATGCCATTAAACAAAGGAAGCAAACCAGACAAAAAAAAAAAAACAAGTATAGTAAAAGCTATAACTTCAAAGTATAAAATAACCCAGGTTGGTTTGATACGCCGTTAAATTTAAACATTAAATTTTACATTCTGAGCATGTTTCTAATATCATCGTAAATGAAAGAAAATGTTGAAGAAATTCTTAAATAACATCTCTTTGTGTTGTTAATATCGTCAAGGAATATTTAAAGTAATTTACAATAATTTACAAAATATTTTTCTTGAAATGAAGAGAGGGAAAAAAATCGGAAAATGCAACAATAAAAATGATAACTAAACTTTGTAAATCAGAAACAAAAGAAAAAAATACAGAAAAAAAAACAAAAACAAGGTAGAGAAACGCATAACAAACGCTAATGTGTTGCAAAACAAAAGTAAAACGAAACAAAATATGAATAAATAAACAAATAGAATTTCAAAACAAGAAAAAGTTAAAGCAATAAAATAGGCTTAAAAAACATACAAAAAAAGAAACAACAAAAACAAAGGAAAATGTAAAAATAAATAAAAGGAAAGAAATAAGGTGAAAACAAAATGGTGGAAAAAAATGGCCGAAAAATAAAAAAAAATGTCCGAAAAATAAAAAAGAAAGAAAGAAAGGACAAATGAAGTAAAAGCAGACGATTTACTCGTAGCAAAACAAAATGGCTAAAAAATGGACGATTGCAAAGTCTGATAATCTTCCTGTCAACTCATTATTGTTATTGCTGGTTCACAAAAAGGCCTGACACTTCGCACGTCCGGAGACATTTTTCTACTGCTTCCCGCGCCTGGAGGCTCGTCATCCGGGTAACATATAGCCCGTTGTCGACTGTAGATCGCGGGAAATGGCTTCAAACGAGGCCGTTTGTCGAACTTTTTACTATGTTATTTCTCTTTTTAATTTGTTATTTTATGCTTCATGTTTTCCGCATTTTCTTGTCAGTGTCCTTTATTTTCTTATTTTCTTATTTTTTTTTTTTTTTGGTAGGGCTAGGGTAGGGGATTTGCTTTATACTTCACGGTTTTATTTGCTTTCCTAAGGGGAGTTTGTTTGGAGTGGTTATATTTTCTTTTTTGTTTAAATATCTTTTTTGTTTTTCTGACTTTTGTATCTTTAGCTTGGGCATTCAGTCCGTTTTTTTCTCTCTTTTCTTATCGCAATTCTAAAGGTTTTTGTCTTTATTTTGTGGTTGCATATCGTTTCAGAATTCCTTAGTGGTAAATCTTAATTTACTTCTCTGACTGATGTGCTAGCATTCAGCCCATTCATGATATATAACAAAACATCTTCAAATACCACTACACACACACACACACACACACACACACACACACACACACACACACAAATATATATATATATATATATATATATAGTAGCGAGCATAAAGATCAGAACGATTTTAAGAAAAAGTTTAAATGTGAAATACCTGGAGCCTTTAATAAGTTTCCAGACCTTTTTGTGCAGGCATTTAAAATTGTCGTAGACTCTTGAGAATTCAGTATCTTATAAATATACATCTTATGAGATGACAAACCAATTTTTATGATTTCAAGTTCAAAGGAACAGCTAAGGTAGGAATTGAAATTTACCCTACTAAAGCCTGATTGTCACAGCTGGTGAATTTCAAAAATGCAATCTGGACTTTAGATGAACGATATGCAATAAAATTCTGTTTTAAACTTGGAAAAATGCCATGCAATGAAAGCTGGATCTAAGGCTATGACCCAGAGACCAAGAGACAGAGTCCCCAGGGGAAGCACGGTGGCTCTCTCAGACCCAAGAAGGCCAGAGAGAGCAAATCCCCCATCAAAATTTTGATGTTCCCTTTTTTTTTTTGACAGCACAGACATGATCTACATGCACTGGGTTCCCACTGGATAGACAGTCAGCAAGGAATACTACGTTGAGGTTTTTAGACAGTTCAGGAAGAGATTCCGTCGGAAGATGCCAGCACTCTTTAAGTCGGCCCAGTGGCATTTCCAGCAGGACAATGCACCAGTCCACAATTCCATCTTTGTCACAGACTGTTTGACAAAGATGAGCATTAAGACAGTTCCTCAGCCCCCCTATAGTCCAGACCTTGCTCCCCGTGACTTTTGGTTATTCCCTAAGCTCAGAAGCTGTCGTTATGAGACAACTGAGGAGATGAAAGAGGCTGTGACGAAGGTCATGGACACGCTCACACAAGAGCACTTCGATGGGGCCATCCTGAAGTTGTTGGAACGGTGCAACAAGTACATTGCATCCGGAGGAGATTACTTCGAAGGGGAGTAGAGTTTCATGTGTGTACTATCAATAAAAGTGCCAATACGAAAAAAATCTGGAAACTAATTTAATGATCCTCGTAACTTTTTATTTTAAATATTCATAGAACATTTTATCTTGGAAAAATAAGGATATAATGGTGCATCAAATAATTCCAAAATATAAAGCTTCATTAACTTATTTTGATAAAGTTATAAGAATAATTATATAACATACGAAAAAAAAAAAGAGAATTAAAAACATCAGAACGATTAAATGAATCACACTATTATAATAGATACATCATATCGAAATAAAAATAACGTTCATAATTCATTAATACTTTACTTTAAATAACAGCTAGACATCGTCTGTTACATTAAATAACAGCTAGACATTGTTTGCTATATTAAATAACAGCTAGACATCGTTTGCTATATTAAATAACAGCTAGACATCGTTTGCTATATCAAATAACAGCTAGACATCGTTTGCTGCATTAAATAACAGCTAGACAGCTTTTGCTACATTAAATAGCAGGTAGACATCGTTTGCTGCATTAAATAACAGCTAGACATTGTTTGCTACATTGAATAACAGCTAGACATCGTTTGCTACATTAAATAACAGCTAGACATCGTTTGCTACATTAAATAACAGCTAGATATCGTTTGCTACATTAAATAACAGCTAGACATCGTTTGCTACATTAAATATCAGGTAGACATCGTTTGCTACATTAAATATCAGGTAGACATCGTTTGCTACATTAAATAACAGCTAGATATCGTTTGCTACATTAAATAACAGCTAGACATCGTTTGCTACATTAAATATCAGGTAGACATCGTTTGCTACATTAAATAACAGCTAGACATCGTTTGCTACATTAAATAACAGCTAGACATCGTTTGTTACATTAAATAACAGCTAGATATCGTTTGCTTGCATTCATCAACGGATATTTTCTCCCATTCTTCTTTCTAATTAGTCCATAGTTCTTTTATGTTTCTGGGATTCTTTTCCTTAGCTCTTTCATTTAGTAACTTCCAAATATTCTCATTAGGATTCATATCGAGACTTTGAGCGGGCCAGATTGATAGATAGATAGATATTATAAGATATTCAGCATGCTTGTCGATGGATAGATGAAAAAATGAAAGAAATAACAAATCATTGCTTTCATGAAAAATTGTGAGACTCGTAAGACGAAAAAGAATATTGAGAACCAGTAAAAATAGAATGCTTTTTTTTCCATTTAAGATAGATAAATGCTTTATTTACTTGAATGTTTGTCTTTTTCATTTCTTTTCTTTTTTCTTTCTTTTTTTTGCGGAAGGTATTTTTAATCTCAGACTTTCTTTTTTTCTTTCTTTCTTTTTTTTACTTTTTCTTTCTTTCTTTCTTTTTCTTTCTTTCTTTCTTTCTTCTCTTTCTTTCTTCTCTTTCTTTTTATATTGAATTTTTCTTTTTTTTTCTTTCTTTCTTTCTTTTCTTTTGTTTGTTTGTTTGATAGTTTCTATTCTTTCTTTCTTTCTTTCTTTCTTCCTTTCTTTCTTCATTTATTTATTTAAAATTCTGTCTTTTTCATTTTCTTTGTTTCTTCGTTTCTTTGTTCTCTCTTATGATGTCTTTCTTTCTTTGTGCGTTTGTTCTTTCTTTCTTTCTTTCTTTCTTTCTTTCTTTCTTCCGTTTTTTTTAAATCCTTCATGTTCCCATCATGTCCTTTTTAGTTTTGTCAGACTTTCTAACCTAAAGCAATATTTCATTACATTAAAACTTAAATATTTGCACCCAGAAAGCGAATATTTTTTCTTGTTTGTTAAATTTGTCAAAAGAGTGAACAATTGGTTTCATACGGCATGCTTTCAACTGAACTTAATTTTTTTCTTTATCGGTAAAGTAGCATCGTCCTTTTAACTAAAAACATCTTAAGACTAAAAAAAAAGCTTGATTATTCACCTTGTCCCAATGAGAAAGAGAGCTGATCTATAATGGTTGGAGCAATTTTTTTTTATAGGTTCAACCATGGTTGAGAGATTAATGTATTCGAATCAGGAAAAAAATTGATTACTTTAACGGAAGAGTCTTATACAAAATGGTTGGTTGCTTACTTTGTTTTACGGCGTATCAACCCTTTTCGGGTCATTTAACGTTGAATGAAATCAATTTGATAAAAGTTTCAAGCAATTCAGTTTAGTATAAGTATAGATTTTGTTTACACACCGTTAAATGTCGAGCTATTTATGTTTCAAACGATTCCGTTTAGCATAAGAACAAAGTTTTGATGTCAAAAACAGTTCTATTTCAAACAATTCAGGTTAGTTAAAATACACCGTTTAAATACCAAAAACAGTTAATTTCATACGATTCCGTTTCGCATAAGTACAGAGTTTTTTGTTTACACTCAATAAACGCAAAAAACAGTTAATTTCAAACAATTAATTTTAGTGTAATTACGGTTTAGTTCTATTTATCCTATAGATAGGACACTATGAAGTGCTACCACTCCAGACTAGAGTGGACCTGGGAGTCATGGCAACGAAGGAGTAGTTTTCATCCACCCTTCCCAAGCTCCAGCATTACTGGAGCCCCACCATCAGATGGTTTAGTGTAATATCCAGAACACTCGTGTGGGGAGTCGTACCCCTATGCAGTGATGCAGTCAGTGTATTCAACAGCCCAAGCCAATTGGGCTATCGTACGTAGAAGTGTATTTATTTAGCCAATAGAAAATCCCCAAAAGATTGTTATTTGCTTTGACTGCTTTCTGACTAAGAAGAATTTATTTTTGTTACAGTTCATTCGTTTTTTTTTTTTCCTTTTAGGTTTTTGCCCTCTCATTTTTTAACAACTTGAGATTTTTCAGACTGACTGTTGTAGACATGGCGATAGTAAAAACAACCCCGATTACACGATGCATCTTGTATCGAGATATTTACAGAAACAACATTTGTCCTACATGAAGTACCACATTATTCTCGTGATGTGGATTAGAGTTACCGGTTTATTCTTTGAAAGTTTATGTCGACAGGACGAAAACCGGAAGCGGAAATACTATTATCATCATCTCGAATATTTATTTATATGGTAGACATAAAAAAAAATTAGAATTAAAACAAAAACATAAAAAAACACGAAAGATGGGAGAGAGGTTTTTCAAGTATTTCTGTCAAGGCAAACCACTTATCCTCTTCCTCAAAGTGTAGATTTATAACACATTTTTTTTTTGCTTAAGTGTCGTTTGACTCTTTTACCGTAAAAAATAAGGAGTGTCTTGAAAATCCCTTATTCCTGAGTACCAAAATGGTCGAATATTTCTGAATTGTTGAGATTTTTGAGGAAGGGGAAAGACAATGAGAATATTTACTTTTCATTTAATACAATGAGCTTCACCAGTAAGAAAGAAAAACAATGGAGTTGTTCTCCCCCCCTCTCTCTCTTTCTCTGTAGATAGATAGATAGATAGATAGATAGATAGATAGATAGATAGATAGATAGATAGATATGACCAGACTTAGATAGATAGATAGATAGATAGATAGATAGATAGATAGATAGATAGATAGATATTGGTTCTATGGGAATTACACCAGAATGATCCGATATATTTTGAACAAATATTGGAAGCAACACTCCACGAAGCAGCAGCTGTACGACCACTTAGCTCCCATCTTTAAAACCATCCCTCTAAGACGAACAAGATATGCAAGACACTGCTGGTGAAGCGAGAACGAATTCATAAGTGACTTTCTTCTATGGATCCTTAGACATGGACTTGCCACCGTTGGCCGACCAATAAGAACTTATTTACATCAATACTCTGTAGACACAGGATGTTGTTTGGAAGACCTGTTCAGATTGATGGATGAAAGAGAGAGAGAGGGGGGGGGCGGACAGGCAGATAGAGACAGAGAGAGAGTCAGGGAAATCCGCTCTGTCAATGTGACATAATGATGACGATGATGTACATCGGAAGAGAGTGTTATTGATTAAAAAAAACATTCTATAAATTTAATAAAATTTATTTCTTTAAATTTCTGAAAGGTTTGTTGATAAACAACAAAAGTTAGAGTTTCTTTTCTCCCAAGAAAAGCTTTAATTGTAAGAGGGTTTATATTCCCCGGTATAACATACAAAGAAAAAAGTTAGTAGCGATTTGCATCGTTTAAAATCTACATAATATCGTTTGCGTGTGTAAAAGTTATTTGAGTGAATATATCACTATGCAGAAGCAAAGTAGATTTAGATGATATTATATAAGTATAATGGTAATGCGGACAAATAAGTTAGGAAAGATTATTTTGCTCAGAAAACATCTAAAGAGTAATTAAAAAGGAAGGTTTTCGCACGTAAAAAAATATGTGAGCGGTTTTTAAATTAAATACAATCTTGAAGGTTCAGAATGCATAATTTACACTCAAATAAATGAAAATGAAAGTTTGTGGGACCACAAGAAAATTGTCTTATTTGTACAGAAGATTAGTTTTTTTTTTATCGCTTTATTGGTGAGATCTACATAGGCTCCAAATTAGATAAAAAGTTGATTAACTTATTTATGATTCTGATTGGTTAAAAATTGTTTTTTTAAGAATCTAAGAGGGAAAAGATTACTTCGAATTTTGTGGGTTTAGATTATTTATATTTTGTGTGCCAAAACAAATATTATTGCCTCTCATAATTTTTTTTTAAAGCTGTGGAGGTGTTGCAAACAACAAATGCAAAATACAGATACAAAGAAACAAATACTTTTGTACAAAAATTGACTTTAGTTGTGTGGAAAACAATTGTTTTTCACACGCACACAGACACACACACACACACACACACACACACACACACACACACACATATATATATATATATATATATATATATATATATATATATATATATATATATATATATATATATATTTCCATATGATGATTGCGTGCTGCATATAAAAAATAAGGTAATGAAATACAAGAGTTCATAATCCGAATATTTGTTTTAATAAAAATGCATATATATATATATATATATATATATATATATATATATATATATATATATATGCAGGATTTTGAATTAAATGACCTATAAGGTTCGATACAGTATAACAACCAACCAACTAATTAACTAACCAATGAACCTTTTAGCCCAATTTCGAATATATATATATATATATATATATATCATCATCATAATATCGCGCTGCACGGGTATCCCTGACCCTCTCTCGCCACTCCTCCCTATCGTTCATCGCCCTAGGTAGGTCTTCAGGACAACATCCCGCATCCTCACATAGCTGCTGAATGTATGTTCGTGCTAGTCGTCCTGCTTTTGCACGGCCATGTGTGGGGGTCCATAAAAGTACATCACTTATGAGTTCGTCCCTGCTTCTCCAGCAGTGTCCTGCATGTCTGGCTCGTCTAACTTGAATAGTTTTCGTGATAGGGGGTCGGTGGCCGTACAGTTGGTGTCTTGTGGGGTGTTGCTGCCAGGACTTGTTTAAGATTGCACGTAGCATTCTTGTGTAATTGCCGTCTAGCTGAGTTAGCGTCCATGTAGTGCAGCCAAATAGCAGTATCGATGTGACCGCTGCCTGGAAGAAACTGCGTTTCATTTTATCGGTTAGGTCTGATTTCCAAATAATCGATAACCTATTGATAGCTGTCCATGCTTTCGCTAACCTCGTTTCGATGTCCTTTTCGGTTGTTTCGACGCTGCTTCCTAGGTAAGTGAATTTGTCTACTAGTTTAAGAGGGGTTCCTTCTAGAGTGGAGATGTCCCCCGTTTGGTTATAGCACATATATTCCGTTTTGTGTGCATTAACATAGAGACCTATGTTTGCTGCTGCTCGTTCCAAACTATGCAGTTGTGTTTCGGCTTGGTCAGGTGTATTTGCCAGTATCGCTATGTCATTGGCGTAGTCGGCGTCGGTAATTGTTTTTGCGGGGTACCTTCTGCTTCTTTTCTTCGTCAGTTCGAAGCCATTCTCTTTGATTTTGTCAATTGATGTTCTAAGTACGTAGTCTAGACAAATGATAAAGAGGTACGGAGCCAGCGTGTCCCCTTGTAGTACTCCTGCTACAATGTCAAAGTATTCTGTGTCTCTATCTGGTGATCGTACTTTTACTTTAGTGTTTCTATAGAGAATCGTTATTGCCACTACGGTTTCTTTAGGTATGCCGTACGCTAGTAGGATTTGTTCCATCTTTCCTCTGTGAATGGAATCGAAAGCCTTGGTAAAGTCAACAAAAATTAATGTCGCTTGTAGGTTTTTTGCCCGAACGCTTTCAAGGATTCTACGGATGGTTAATATTTGTGAGGTCGTGGATCGATTTCTTCGGAAGCCATTTTGGTTTTTTCTAAGTATGTTGTCGATTTCGGGTTCTATGCGGTTTCGTAGTAGAGCATTGTAGATTTTGGCTGCTATGGATGTAAGTGTTATGCCTCGGTAGTTTTTGGCTAATCCGAGGTCCCCCTTTTTAGGGAAGGGGAGTATGCATCCTTTCATCCATCTATCTATCGGATTTTGATTGTATACTGCGTTGCAGTGTCGGAGCAGTATGTCGTCGAATTGTCTGGTCTTCCATACTTCCGGGGGAATTTCGTCCAGCCCTGCAGCTTTCCTATTTTTAATTTTTCTGAGAACCGAGTCGAGTTCTTCTTGTGTGAACGGTCCTAGTTTAATGTCTAATTGTTTGCTAATTATTCTGGTGATTGGTTCATGTGTTATTTTCGGTGGGTTTCGTAGTAAGTTTTCGAAGTGCTGTTTCCACAGTTTTATTCTTTCTTGTTGGTTTGCTGCTTTCAGTTTTGCTTTGGCTGTGTTCTTTCTTCTACTCACTTCGTTTATTGTTTGCCAGGCTATCCTAGATTGTCTATCTTCCACCGAGTCTCTAATCTCATCTATCTGATTTTGAATGTATTCTGTCTGTTCCTTTATATATACGCCTGCTAATTGATATTGTGCTGTTTTTAGTTTTAAGGCATTTGTGTTTGTTGGTTTTTTTCGATAGTTTTTGGATGCTGTTTTCACTAGTGCACGTTTTTCTCTACCGCTAATGTTTCCCATGGGACTCTATATTTAGTTTTGAGTTTTGTTGGAATGTATTTCGCTGCTGCCTCGAGGTGTGCATTGACGAAATTTTCATATTCGTCGTTTGGTGTACTTTTTTCCGTCTTTTCTTGTAGTGTTTCGAATCTGTTTTTTAATTCTAATACGTATTTATCTCTTATATCTTTGTTGTTTAATAGGGCCCAGTCATAGTGTTTGGTGGTCGCTGTTCGTTTGGCGTTTTTTCGTAGGCTTAATCGTATTTTCGCCGTGACTATTCGGTGATCGGTGGACACACCCTCAAAAGAGGAATATGCCTCGCAATTCATTGCACTATTTTTTCATTTCCTGTTTGTAAGGACGTAGTCTATCTGAGCTTTAGTATTGTTTGCGTACGTGTATGTCCATAGTTTTCCCTCCCTTTTTTGGTAGTTTGTATTGAGGCATGCTAATCTATTTTCTATCATGAAATCTGTCAGATGTTGCCCATTCCTATTTGACGTGTTGTGGAGGCTGTATTTGTTGTTTCCGTTTTTCCCGATTTGGGCACTCATGTGTCCGCCACTGACTAACATGTTGTGTTTCGGGATGCTACGCACTAATGAGGATAACTCATCGTAGAAGGCGACTAGTTCAGTTTCTTCACTAACATTGGTGGGGCTGTAGCATGAGATGATTGTTGCTCTAGGGTTGCCGTTAAAAGTAGCTGCCATCATCCTAGGTTGTATTTTCTTAACGCTATTTATCGTTTTTAATGCTCTTGGTCCTATAAGTAATCCTACCCCTCGTACTGCAGCGTTGACAGAGATTTTCCATGCGGATACGGTGACTAGCGACCACCCATTGCCAGTTTCGTGATATTTGATATCTTCGGTGTGTGTGTATCTGTGTTCTTGTATGCATATTATGTCAATCTTATGTTCTTCGGACGATGCGATTAGCTCCGATAGTTGTCCTATTCTATTTAAGGTTCTTACGTTAAATGTGGCTATTTGTAGTGTTTGCTTGCATTTTAGTAGTTTTGATTGTTTGAGCTCTGTATATACGCATTTTTATTGAAACAAATAAATGTGCTTGATTTTATTACGGCAGAGCAGTGATGAACCTAAAATATTCTAATTTTGAACTGTTTTATTCCGTTACCTTAAGTTTCCTTTCCAGCACACAATCATCAGACAGAATTATGCGTATATATATATATATATATACGAAGTTGGGCTAAAAGGTTCATTGGTTTGTTTATTAGTTGGTTGGTTGTTATGGTGTATAACCTTATAGGTCATTTAATACAAAATCCTGCATATATATATATATATATATATATATATATATATATATGCAGGATTTTGTATATATATATATATATATATATATATATATCATTAAATAAGTATTTAGGTTATATTTCCTAACTCAGCTCTTACTAGCAATTTCACATTGTATTTTTAACCATCACCACCACCACCACCGCCACAACAACAACAACAGCTACAAATACTCATTGGACAGAGGTTTTTTTATATAAAAATCATTTTTTCCCCGAAATTTCTGTCCTGTTTAAAAATTTAATTTGAACAAAAGCGTTGAAATCTACAAGTAACAGCTGCCAAAAAATGTTTAAACGATAATGTGTTCAAGATATCTCGTACTCTGCTTACCGACATCGTTGTTTTTTTTTTTATTATTCGAAGTTCTTAAACAATTGTTTATTATAAAATTCATTTTTTCTAGGCTTTAACTATATTGAGGCCTCTCGAGGATGGTTCTACTGACAATAAGACCGTGTTATTGATATTAAATGAAATCTCTAAATTTTGGGTTATCAAAAATAATTATTATTTCAGTAATTAACAAAATAGCTTTGCCGGGGGGGATTTATGTAGTGAATTTGATGGTTTAAATGGGGGCTTTTGTAGTGTGTGAGATTAGTTCGTATTTAGAATTTAAGAATTTTAAAGTTGCTAAGATTTTTTCGGCCAGTTTTGGACACTACCGGTGAAGATAGCTGGAACCCCAACCACCCCCCAATGAGATGTAAACAAAATAAATATAGTAATATATTCATAAGAAGCTCCTGAAGAAGCTAATATTTCAATAGGGAGGGTGGCCCAAATAATTTTGGGACTTAGCATATATGAATGAGAAAATAGAAAATAAACAGATAATAATTTAGTTTACAGGTTTAAATTATAAAAAGATTCCACCTGCAAAAGTTCACCTTGTGATGGGTCGACTACCGGAAGATCCTTTTTCTGGGTCCTTAATATCTTTAGTGTTTTCACTCTCTTTCCTTTTTCACCCGAACAATAATATATATATATATAAATAAGCTGGCAATCGTAGTTGAGGGCGATCAAAGGGTTCCTTTTTAATAGCTACTACACCAAGGTGTAAGGGAGGGCGCTAATTTATTCCCTAAATTGTTTCACCATACCCTTGATCCATACCTTTTAACGCTGAGTGTTCTGCAAGGTGGTATCTAGTACAATTTTTTGAGTCTTTGGTTCGACACGACCAGGGTTTGGATCCCGGTCTCCCGCAGCATTGGTGAACACTCGAACCATTATACCAATATATATATATATATATATATATATATATATATATATATATATATATATGAACTGTTGTCCATATTTGTTGATTTCACTGTCAGACCATGCGTGTACAGCATCTGGAGAGACGAAGATTATATTTTTCGCCGAAATAAATTTATAATGACAATTAAACCATGGTTGAGTTTTCTTCCAGGTACATTATATGTATACATGTATTTTTTGCTGCTGTAAATTGTTTCACTGTTAAATAATGAAACCGAATATTCTTTCCATGCCAAAATAAGTTGATACTTATGGCTACTTGAATCGGATGCGTTACGTTTATATAGGAGAAATCAATTATTTTTCGTTTTTAAAGTCTGGTTGTAAATGAGAGAGAACTATTTCAATCAATTTTCTTGTTTGATCTGAAGAAGTCCTGTAAATATTCTAGACCACTGATTCATATCAGTGCTTAGTAGCAAGATGGAAATAAATCAATTATCTTAATGTGACCTATTGTTTATATATATATATATATATATATATATATATATATATTTAAAATATCCAGTCAGTGCCCAAGGACTGTAGGTGTGGATTATTCTTTACATAGAATATATGCGGGTAATCCTATAAATCTACGAGAGAGCTCAATATATGGCTATTGTTAGTTCCCTAATTATTCTCTAGGGTAAAACAAAATTCACATTCAGAGCGTATATAGTACAATTTAATGGAGACTCAAACTCTCCTATCGCAGAGTAGCAAATGTGGCTACTCTGCGACAGGAGAGAGCATGTAAAGAGTCATCTGACGAGACGGAGAATATAGCAATAATATTCTCCTCCAAAATAAATTTATTATGACGAATTAACCAAGTTTGAGTCTCCATTAAATTGTACTATATATATATATATAGTCTTCCACAGACAGATCTGTTTCGTTCTATCAGAACTCATCTGTGTGGCCAGACAGTATCTCCCCGTAGCTGGGATCGAAACCCGGTTGACTCAAACGCCAAGCTAAAGCTTCTAACCATTTAGCCACGAGGAGATATTGGCTACGAAGTACATTTTAAACGGTTATGAATAACAATTACTATTGTTTACATACATCCGTTCAACGGCCGCCGATATATATATATATATATATATATATATATATATTTGAGAAAGGCATTAAGTTTAATCAGACAGATATGTGGTATTAAGCAAATGAAAAGAAAAATTCGTATAAATGGAAGAGAAAAAATCTATTAATCAGTTCCACGAACGTGTTTCCACATGAATAATTTAAGGCATGAAATAACAAAGAATTCCGGTAAAAAGAGTTTTTTTTAAATTCATTATTCCCACCCTGAAGATGACAAAAAGTACCCTCTACCAGAAATTTTCATAATTTCATATCTTTAATAATCAATGTCGAAATTCGTTGGTGGAACTAATAGCTAAATTTTTGTGCTCCATTTATATGTATCTTTCTTTCCGTTTTCTTTATATAATATATATATATATATATATATATATATATATATATATATATATCCTAGACGAAGTTGATTGCATTTTACAAGCAATAATAATCGTGGGAAATGTATGCCTCCCATTATTAACCCTCGAGCTGGGTAAATAGTAGGACAGGCTGATTTCTTTAGCCTTGGTTAGGAGGTGCCCGTAGGGTAATGGTAATCGTCGTACGAAATGGACACGGCGACACGAGTTCAAATCCTGGACGAGACTGATTGCATTTCACATAGCACTAGTTCCCTTGGGAAAGGTATGAATCCAATTATTCTCTTTCCAGCTATGGGTAAATAGTAGGGCAGACTAGGTTCTTCAGCCTGGGTAAGGCAACTAGTCTAGGAGAAGGAAAACTCTGAATTCAAACCTGTTAAACTCTGCTTAAAAATTGACCTTGTGTCTTATCCTGCCCGAGCGTAGGGGTTGGGTAAATATGATAAGGCAATCAGTCTAGGAGAAGGAAAACTGAATTCAAACCTGTTAAACTCCGTTTAAAAATGACCTCGTGTCACATCTTACTCGTCTGGAGGGGTTGGTATATATATATATATAGATATATATATATATATATATATATATATATATATATGTTATGTTTGACCCCTCGCCCTGGCCTAAAAATGCTATTCCAAGGTGATACACCGGAAGGAAGTGACACATTCCAACGGCCAGTAATCGAAAGAGATCGCGTGGGCGGATTAAGGCTTATGATATGGGAAAAGGTGAAGGTCCCATTCTGCCATTACAGTCATGCACCGGAAGAGAGTAACCTCTGAACTGCATGACAGTTATTTCCGCTTGATGACGATTAAACATTCGATTTCAAAGATCCAGTAGGTGATCGTGTGGGCGTTGAGTTATTATTTAACTCAGTTGAGTTTGGGTCCCAGAGCAGTTGTCAGTAGAATTCCAGACTGTAGAGACCAGATGTGGTAAGGAAGGCCACACCCGACCGAGGGGGTTCTCGGTACCCCCCGATGCAGTTGCCAGCAGACTCCCAGAGGGTTAGAGACGAGATGTGGTAGGGAAGACCACACCAGACCGAGGGGGCCCTCGGAAAGCCCCGATGGAGTAGACCCCAACATCAGGAGAACAATAAAGACACAACATGACGGTCATAACAGTGGGGTCAAAATATGAAGTTTACGTTCGGTCTCCAGCATCCTCTCACATGCTAACCTTTCGAACCCTTACAAATAAAGTGATAGGTGAATATGTTGTAAAGAAGCTTCCTGCGTTTTCCTTCACGTGTCTTCCTTCATGCGTCTTTATCATGCGTCCTTCATTCCTGCGTCTGTCTTTGATATTGTGTCGTTGTGATGCTGAATGATGATGTAGATGACTATATAACATATATATATATATATATATATATGTGTGTGTGTGTGTGTGTGTGTGTGTTATTATTGTTATTTTATATATTTTAAAGGCATGATGAGAATATTACCAAGGTACAAAGTCATTAAAGAGAGAAAAATGAATTAAAAAACAAGAAAATTATTAAATTGACAAATAGATTTCGCACGCTGAGATGCATTCAGATAAATAATTTGACAGAAAAAAAGGAATAAACCTCGAGAAGATAGACAAAATAAAATCAAAGAAAGAAACCAAATGGGCATTATTTATTCATTATTTGTTGAAATTGTTTAAGAATTTTAATAGGGGTCCTATTTGATTTCTCTAATTATTCTCTTGTCTTCATTTTGTCTCATAAAACTAAAAAAACAAAACTAAATTTAAAAAATAGAAAAAAAAGAAAGAAAAAATAGACTGTATACTTATTCTTAATAGAAATATATTTATCGAATCTTTGGCACTAATTACTTTTATGTTGTCATCGATAATGCTTAATATTTCTATTGTTTGTAACTATTGATTATAGATCACTTTGTATTGTCGTTGTCTACTCTTAACTACGGGAGAGAAAAACAAAACTAAAAAATGCTGATTTCCCGTGAGGCTTTGCAGAGATTTACAGCTTAAATTTACCGAGACCAAAACATCTGAAAAAAGACGACTGCTTAGAGACCCAGCGTGACGACATGAACAATTTATTTTTTTAATCTTTTTTTTTTTTTTTTTTTTTTGAAAGATGTTTGAAACGATCGAATAAACAATGGCAACCACATAAAACAGAAAACGATAAAAGCAAAAAATATGGGTAAACAAGCAAACAAAAATATTTTAACTAGAAAAAATTGTATCGGGTAAAATTTAATGTGTACAGAGATAAATATACTTATTTTTTAATTGTGTTTTAATTCATTCTGACAATTTTTCTCATCTTGTTGGTTGCTTTCTTTCTTACTCACTCTTTCACTCTCTCCTCTCTCTCTCTCTCTCACACACACACACACACACACACATACATTATTATTATTAATATTATCATACTCCTCTGAGAGTTTTTCACAGCAGCGTTAAGCGATGGTCTTCTCCTGATATTTGATAGGCAGCAAGTCTCATCAAGTATCCAGGACTCTTCTCAGTATTCTGGACGATCTTAATAATGCTGTAGTATGGATAGTCTCCTCTTTCCTCTTATTTCTCAGTCCTGCAGCCCCTTAACCAATCTTTGGGTGACTATACCGACCATATCAATAACAATTGATATCAGCATCACTTTCATGTTCCATAATTTCTTCAGCTTTCTTATTCGACTTATATCTCTTTTTGCTTTCTTTCAAATTTTCTCAGTGGTCTGCAAGAATGGCAAAGTCAACTATTCGGCAGGTTGTCCTTTTTTGTTGACAATAACAAGATCTGGTCATCTATCTGAAATTGGGTGATCCGTTTGTATTTCAAAAAAGAGTTTGTGCGTCTCATTGTCCAAAACGGATTCTGGGTTGTGCAGATATCATTTATTCGTATGGATAAAGTACTTGCACAGTTCCCAGTGGATCACCTTCCCAACCCAATCGTGTTTAGTCTTATACTCTTTTTTGCAGTAATTTGCTGCATTTACTTATAATATTTTTTTTTTTTTTGCTGCGTGCAATCCTGAACAAGTCCTGGCAGCAGCACCCCACAAGACACCAACTGTACGGCCACCTGCCCCCTATCACGAAAACTATTCAAGTTAGAAAGACCAGACATGCAGGATACTGCTGGAGAAGTAGGGACGGACTCATAAGAGATGTACTCTTATGGATCCCCACACATGGCCGCGCAAAAGCAGGACGACCAGCACGAACATACAGTCAGCAGCTATGTGAGGATACAGGATGTTGTCCTGAAGACCTACCTAGGGCGATGAACGATAGGGAGGAGTGGCGAGAGAGGGTCAGGAATATCCGTGCTACCAGCGCGATATGATGATGATGATGATGATGACTTATAATATGATTGATCGTTTCGTCTCTATCACCACATAACCAACATTTGCGATTTTATTGCGTCTTATTATTTCTTTGTTCCATTGAGAGTTTTCCATACCAGCGTTAGCGGATGGTTTTAGAATTTGAGTCTCCAGAACTCATTGCAGTTGTCATGCCGACATTAGTAATGTTTTATTCTGGATTGTCTCTTCTTGTCTTTTGATTTGAGTCGTCTATTCCGGGCTTATCAATCCTTTGGGTTTTGTACCAGGTGCACACTTTATTTTTGGTATCACCGTCATATTCATGTGCAATAATTCTTTTAGTTCGCTACCAAAGTCTGGATTTTTATCTCTCCTTTTCCTTTCTTTTATGTTTTACTCTGTTGTGTGCAGGAAGGGTAAAATCCACTATTCGACGGGCTTTTATAAGTATCACTATATCTGATCGTTTAGCCGAGATTAGGTGATTTATTATTATCATTATTATTATTATAGTTTTTTCACATCAGCGTAAGCTGATGGTTTTCTGCTGGAGTTTGTGTGACAGCAAGTCTCCTCGAGTCTCCAGGACTCTTCTCAGTATTCTGGCCGTTCACAATAATGTAGTAGTTTTGATGGTCTCCACTCGTCCGCCAACTTCCAAGTCCTCCAGTCCGTTTAGTAATCCTTTAGTTACTGTACCGAAAGCAACGATCACAATTGGTATAATTGTTACCTGCATATTCCACAGTCTTTTTTAATTCTCTAGCGAGGTCTAGGTACTTATCCTTCTTTTCATATTCTCTCAGTTTTATTCTGTGGTCAGTCGGGACAGCAAAGTCAACAATTTTGAAAGTTCTCTTTTTTTTGTTGATTATTATTAGGTCTGGTCTTCTGGTCGAAATTAGTTGATCTGTGTGTATGTCAAATTCCCATTGGAGTTTATGTGAGTCATTTTCTAGGACGTGTGCTGGATTGTGCATATATTATTTTTTGGTGTGGTCAAATTTCACATCTCCCAGTGGATCACTTTGCCGACCCAGTCATGTCTAGTCTTATATTCCTTCTGCGCTAATTTGCTGCATTCACTTATTATGTGATTGATGGTTTCATCTCTGTCACCGCATAGCACACATTATTATTATTATACTCTGCGAGGTTTTAACACCATTATTAACAGATGGACTTTCACAGCTGTCTGAGCGACAGCAAGTCTCTTCAGGTGTCTAGTAGTCTTGTCATTAGACTAGGAGATCTCAACAATGCAGTGCAGTGGATGGTTACGATTCCTGCTCCTATTTCCAATTCTGTCAGTCGTTTCCCATGGGACTCTATATTTAGTTTTGAGTTTTGTTGGAATGCATTTCGCTGCTGTCTCGAGGTGCGCATTGACGAAATTTTCATATTCGTCGTTTGGTGTACTTTTTCCGTCTTCTCTTGTAGTGTTTCGAATCTGTTTCTTAATTCTAATACGTATTTATCTCTTATATCTCTGTTGTTCAAAAGGGCCCAGTCATAGTGTTTGGTGGTCTCTGTTCGTTTGGCGTTTTTTCGTAGGCTTAACCGTATTTTCGCCGTGACTATTCGGTGATCGGAGGATACTCCCTCGAAAGAGGAGTATGCCTCGCAATTCATTGCACTATTTTTCCATTTCTTGTTTAAGCTTCCATTTCTTTTTCCATTTCTTGTTTAAGCTGCCAAAGCTACCACCCCTCACAAAAAAAAGAGAGAAAAAAGAAAAAATGATGAAATTAGTGGCCTTCCCCACCCCGTCTCAAACAGTAGACCGTCTCCAAGCATAGCTAAAATTCATTAGTAAATAAACGCTAAAAGGAAGAGGAATGATTTGAACTCACACGTGCCAACAGAGAAAAAATGTTTCAATATTGGTCAGTATGTCTTTAGGTCCTATTAATTTAAAATGCTGAATTTTACAAAATGTTATGCTGTATTTTGTTTGTAAAGTATTGCTTAAACTGTGCATTTTAAATGTAAAGACACTCTTACTATAAACCCAAATTGAATATATGACTCAGCCCAAATATCAGCGAACACGGCAAAACGTTTTTGAATCTTTTCTAAAAGCTTAAAATTCTTAAAGCCCTAACAGTAGAAGAAAAAGTAAAAGCCTAAAATTCCCAATGCTACCACACCAAAAAAAAAATGTCATTTGTAAAAGCTCTATAATTCCTAAAGCCTCCTCGGCTCCCAACGGTAGTATAGAAGAAAAACTAAAAAGCCTAGGAAAATTTCCCAATACTGCCACAAAAAAAGAAAAATTTCAGTACCAGTGAAAGTCTGTCAAAAGTACCTTAATCCTGGACTTTAACTAAGTTAAAACTTAAGAAAACTTAAATTAAAATTTCCGCCCCCTTTTTTTTTTCGTACACCAGGGAAGCAGCATGATGTACATAAGGGTATTTGAATAAACCCATTGACGACCAAACTCAATACCTAAACAGGTCCTGGACGTGAGTTTGACGACTTAACGCTCATGATCTTTTGTTCAATCGGGGAACGACTGCTGCTCCTCTATAAGAGTGGCTTCTATAGAAGAGAATAAAACAGCCATCGAAAGATAACCATGACCCACACTCAAACCACTTACACAAACCGCATCGCTCTTCACGCAGGAAAAAAAGGGGCGCGTCCTGTTGAGGTTGGAGCCCCGACCTCAGTGTTCGAACAATCAGCTACAGAGATCAAACAACAAAAACTACTAAAATGCAAGCAAACACTACAAATAGCGACATTTAACGTAAGAACCTTAAATAGAATAGGACAACTACCAGAGCTAATCGCATCGGCCGTAGAACATAAGATAGACATAATATGCATACAAGAACACAGATACACGCACACCGAAGTTATCAAATATCACGAAACTAGCAATGGATGGTCGCTCGTCACTGTATCGGCATGGAAAAACACTGTCAACGCCGCAGTAGGAGGGTTAGGATTGCTTATAGGACCAAGAGCATTAAAAACGCTAAATAGCATTGAGAAAATACAACCTAGGATGATGGCAGCTACTTTTAACGGCAACCCCAGAGCAACAATCATCCCATGCTACAGCCCTACCAATGTTAGTGAAGAAACTGAACTAGTCACCTTCTACGATGAGTTATCCTCATAGTGCGTAGCATCCCGAAACACATGTTAGTCATTGGCGGAGACATAAATGCACAAATCGGGAAAAACGGAAACAACAAATACAGCCTCCACAACACGTCAAATAGGAATGGGCAACATCTAACAGATTTCATGATAGAAAATAGATTAGCATGCCTCAATACAAACTATCAAAAAAGGGAGGGCAAACTATAGACATAGACCTACGCGAACAATAGTAAAGCACAGATAGACTAGGACAATATCTAAGTACTTGTATATTTTTTTACTTTCTTTGATTTTTACTTTGTGGTTCGCTGGAATGGCAAAATCCACTATAAGGCAAGTTCTCTATTTTTTATCACTTTGTCTAGTCTTCTGGCCGGGATTAGGGGATCTTTTTGTGTCTCAAAATCCAAGAGATTTGATGCATCTCATTCTATCGGGCGGGTTCAAGTTTGTGTATACACTATTTAGAATAAGATGAAATTTTAATTTCTTGCACAGTTCCCAGTGGATGACCTTCCCACTCAGTCGTGTATATTTTTATACTATCTTTGCGTCAGTTTGATACATATGCTTATTATGTCATTAATCATTTTGTCTTTGTCCCTTTATAAACTGTTCTTGCTATCATGTTGCGTGTTATCTATTTTCGCTTTAACATAATTGATCTTTATTGCATTGGTTTTTGCTGCTGCTAATAGAGGTTCAGTTTCTCTGTTGAGGTTTCCTTTTCGTAGCCATGTTGGCGGCTGCTCTTTTTAACGAAGTCCTCGATTTCATGTACTGATGATTTCACGTAATCTTCAATACTGGCGAGTCCTCTTCCTTCTTTTCTCAATAAATATAGTCTCTCAGTGTCATCACTCGGATATAAAACCTTGTGCACCGCCATCAATTTTCTTGTCCTCAGGTCCATTTATCCGAATTCCTCCCATATCCATTTTAAGAATTGTTATGACCGATTATTAGGGGTCAATAAATAGATAACTCAACTCGAAGATGTGAGGTGCTAAGCAAATGTATCAAAATCTCAAGGAGGGTTTCCTTGGTTCAACGTACACGAAGACATGCAAGGTGCTTACTACAGCTGCTGCTGTTGCTCTCCGCTCTACCAGCTTAGTTCTTGATTAACATACCTTTTGGGTCAGTCCATTATTCTGGTCATAGGTGACTCACCTACAACAAAAATGGTCCCGTGTATCTTACAAGGAGTACTTCCCAAGTGTTATCGTTTTGATGAGAATTCTGCTGTAGAGCTTAGTTTCCAGGAGCTGTCTCGACACTCTTTTTTTTTCCTTCATCTCCACTTGTTTGAAGATGTCCGCTTCTAATATTCCCTAGTACTCGTTATTTTCCTTTTATCCAAACGTTTTCGTTCTTCTTTTGATTTAGTTGCTCAATTCCTTTCGTTATTTCTCTTTTTCCAGTTTTTATTATGAGCATGGTACATTTGTTATATTCATTTTGACGCAATAAATAATAAAGACGAGTGGAAGACTTCTTTAACAAAATATTTTCCTCTCACTTTATTTGTAAGGGTACAAAAGGGTTACTGAAGGTTTGCATGTGAGAGGGAGCTGGAGACCGAACATAACTGAAATATTTTGACCCCAAAGTTATGGCCGTCAGCGTTGTGTCTTTCTCGTTCTTCCGATGCTCAACCGGAGCCCTGGGATCCACTCTGCTGGGTGCTGGCTTTCTTTACTGCATCTTATCAGCATCTTCTCTAGACCCCGATTCATCAGAGCCCCAAGCCCCTTCGGCCTGGTGTGGCTTTCCCTACCACATCTCTTCTCTACTGGCTGCAACTCAACTGGCTCCCGAACTCAACTGAGTTATATAATCGTTCGACGCCCACTCGATCTTTGAAATCGAATGTTTAATCGTCATCAAGCGGAAATAACTGTCATGCAGTTCAGAGGTCACTCTCTTCCGGTGCATCACTCTGTAGTGGTACAGTGGGACCTTCACCTTGTCCCATATTATCAGCCTTAATCCGCCCACGCGATCTCTTTCGATTACTGGCCATTGGAATGTGTCACTTCCTTCCGGTGCATAACCTTGGAATAGCATTTTTGGGCCGGGTCGAAGGTCAAAATATAACACGTTTTTCTATGTCAAATTCCATTTCTCTATCTGTCTGTATACTATTATTATTATGTGTATCAGAATCAACAATTTGTTTTCATTTTTAGCAAATTTTCTTGACGTCTATGTACATGAGGCAGTAAATCGTTTCTTGTTATTTTACAAATTTGTAGCCCTTAATTCACTTCCTACATATGTAATTGCGTGGCATCATTACAAAGAGTGATAGTGAAAGTGCATCTCCTAGGAAAACGCCTCTTTGGATTTTCACCCTAGCTAAAGATTTTCGTTCTGCGGTCCATTCTACTTTTCTGTTTCTGAAAAACAGGAAAGTGGAATTGACTGCACACATCCGTGATGAATTCAATGACCTCATCCGATGTCTTGATCATTTTCAGATAGCTTATTGTCATATTTACCAACCCCTCCACTCAGGCATGATATGACACAAGGTCAATTTCTACGGGGAGTTTAACAGGTTTAAATTCAGAGTTTTCCTTCTCCTAGACTAGTTGCCTCACCAAGGCTGAAGAGTCAATCTGTCCTACTATTTACCCATAGCTGGAGGGAGAATAATTGGATTCATACCTTTCCGAATGGTATTAGTACTATGTGAAATGCAATCAGTCTCGTCCAGGTTTTCAACTCGTGTCACCGTATCCATATCCTACAACGATAACCATTACACCACGGGCATCTCCATTGAAAGCTCTTTGCTTTGATGTGGCTCAAGGCCGAATGAATGGGGTGCCCAATGAGACTCGAACTCACTCGTGTACGTTTGCTAGTCTAGCTTGCTAACCGTTACACCACCAGAGGTGACTGTCTATTATTCAGGTTTGTGGGACTATATAATAGGCCTTTTTGCTGTAAATCCACGCCAAGGCTACATTTTTCTGCCTTGCTTTGCTCTCCTGGAGGTTGTGCAGATCTGTGACATCCTTCCAGTTCTCCCAGAAACAGCCAATGATATACAAGTGAGTTATTTATCTCCTCCCTAATCTGTGCAGTTAGGATTTCCCACATCATCGGTAGGTATAGTGTTGCTAAGGATGGATATTTTTGATCTTTCTGGATTAAATTAGTTTTCATCTTAAACGTTCATTGCAATTCTGGCTTCTTCTCGATATTTAAACAGTTGAACAGCGAGTTTGTCATGAATGGACGTGACTTTGTTGGAATCAGAATCCTTGAATGCCATTATGACCTGTGGTTTTCCAATTCAGTACGTTTTGAGAGTCACCCAGAGCGATTCCAGGAGTAAGACCGCCTCATGGCCTTCTTCGGGTCCTTGCTTTTCTTTTTCCATATTACGTGGTGCATTCAATAAGCTTCCAGACTGTTTTTGTACAGGCATTTAAAATTGTTGTAGACTCTTGGAAATTCAGTATGTTATTGCTATACATCGTATTAGATGACTGACCAATTTTTTTTTCTGGTTCAAATGAACAGCTGCAGCAGCAATTGGAATACACCCTACTAAAGCCTGATTGGAACAGCTGGTGAATTTCAAAAATGCAATCTGGACGTGAGGACACATTAGAAGAACGATATGCTTTAAAATTTTGCTTTAAGCTTGGAAAAAATGCCACAGAAATGTAAAGAATGCTTCAGACTGCTTTTGGAGCATCTTGCATGAATCAAGCATCAGTTTTTGAGTGGCATAAGAGACTCAAGGAAGGCAGGGAGTCTGTGAGGGATCGTGAGAGGTGTTGGAGAAGTAAGGAAGTCAATACACCAGAGTTGATTGGCCAAAAGGTTAGGGTTAGGGTTACTAGGTTGAGGTTTTAATGGCGTTCTAGAAGAGATTCCGTCGGAAGAGACCAGGACTCTTCAAATCGGGTCAGTGGCATTTCCAGCAGGACAATGCGCCAGTCCACAACTCCATCCTTGTCACAGACTATTTGACCAAGATGGGCATGAAGACAGTTCCCCACCCTCCCTATAGTCCAGACCTTGCTCCCTGTGACTTTTGGTTATTCCCTAAGCTCACAGGCTGTCGTTATAAGACAATTGAGAAGATGAAAGAGGCTTTGACGAAGGTCATTGACACGATCACACAAGGGGACTTCCATGGAGCCTTCTAGAAGTTGTTGGAACGGTACAACATGTGAATTGCAGCCAGAGGAGATTCCTTCGAAGGGGACTAGAGTTTCATGTGTATACTATCAAAAAAATACTCGTTGGGTGAGTCTTCCCCTTCTGCAGAAACATAGTCGGTGTATTCTACAGTCCCAGCCGACTGGACAATAATACATCAAAGCAACAGAACATCATTGGGAAAATTATTGTTAGAAAATTATGAAAAACATTTACGTTTGTAAATTTTGAGACTTTTTTGAAATATTAGCTTTTATTTTGGATTTTGATGTTGTGCTGAGGATTTTTCAATAAATTCAAACTCGTCATTTAAAAATTTGGGGGATGTAAATAAAAAACAGAGATTTGAGTTAAAATCCGATAATTATTCCAAGAACTTAAATTGGGGGTGTAAATCTTAAGAGCTTTAAGTTAAAACCCGATAATTATTCCAAGAACATAAATTGGGGGTGTAAATCTTAAGAGCTTTAAGTTAAAACCCGATAATTATTCCAAGAACTTAAATTGGGGGTGTAAATCTTAAGAGCTTTCAATTAAAATCTTAAAAGCTTTAAGTTAAAAATCGATAGTTATTCTTCTTTTTCCTTAATTTCTGAGACGAAGTTGGATAATTGTTATTATCTAAAAATATTCGTTAAATAGACCTCATCTTTGATGTTATACTTGCAACGCATCAGCCGAAGGACAAATCGGCCGAAACGTTTTGAGTATAACAATAAAATTGAGGTCTCTACTACGAATATTCTAAGTAATAATAATTCCAATTTTTATGATAACGTGAATAAAAATGCACATGGTAACTTTTGTTTGTGGATTTTTGATGAACATTATATATTCCAGTTGGGAGTTGTTTATTTGTAAAATATCCAAGAAAAGTGTTGGTAGTTTCTATTTAATGAGTAAAGTCTATTGCAGGTTTAATATTCGTTAAATTATCTTCAATTTTTTGTATAGTCATTATTCTGTGGATATATAAGTAATATATCAACGGTGTAACGAAAAATGTTCGAATTTATGGATATAATAAATTCAGATGAACCAGATAAATAAAATTCAAGAAATAGCTATCCACAGACTCTACTAAGTAACCAAACATTTGTTTATCAAAAATACAGGAATACTAAAAAAAAGTTATACTTCGTGCATATAGTGCAAATTTTGATAAAACGTAATATGATGTTTGTTTTTAATTCAATATAAGTAAAGTAAATTTGGCGACCGAAGTCGAGGGTGACTCGAAGTCTCCCTTTTCAATAGCTACTACACCAAGGTGTCTTGACGGCAACTACACAAGAATGTTGAGAGCAATATTGAACAAGTCCTGGCGACAACACCCCACGAGACGCCAACAGTACAGCCACTTGCCTCCCATCATGAAAACTATAAAGGTTAGACGAGCCAGACACGCCGGACGCTGCTGGAGAAGCAAGGACGAGCTCGTAAGTGACGTACTCCTATGGACCCCCACATATGGCCAAGCAAAAGCAGGACGACCAGCCCGAACTTACATACAGCAGCTATGTGAGGACACGGGATGTAACCCAGAGGACCTGCCAGAGGCGATTAATGATAGGGAGAAGTGGCGAGAGGTGGTCAGGGATATCCGTGCTGGCCGCACGACATGATGATGATGATGATGAATGATTTTGTTGTCGAGACTGGCTTGAAAATTGTTTTTTTGTGTTTATACATTTTAATTTTTTATGAAACGCAGTTTCTTCCAAGCAGCGGTCGTGTCGATACTGCTATATGGATGCACTACATGGATGCTAACTACACGGATGGAGAAAAAGCTTGACGGCAACTACACAAGAAATCTGCGAGTAATATTGAACAAGTCCTGGAGGCAACACCCCACAAAGCAGCAGCTATACGACCACCAACCACCCATCATAAAAACTATCAAAGTTAGACGAACCAGACATGCAGGAAACTGCTGTAGATGTAGGGACGAGCTCATAAGTGATGTACTCCCATGGACTTCTTCACATGGCCGAGCAAAAGCGGGGCGACCAGCTCGAACCGACATACAGCAGTTCTGTGAGAATACGGGGTGTTGCTCCGAGAACCTGCCGGAAGCGATAAACGATAGGAAGGGGTGACGAGAGAGGGTCAGGGATATCCGTACTGGTGGCACGACAAGATGATGATGATGATGATACCATTTAAAGGAACAAGAATTTTAAGGGGTTGTTAGTTTCTAGTTCATAAGAGAAATCTATGGAAGGTTCAATATTGTTTAATCTATCTGTGATTTTTGTCGAGTCTTTATTCCGAGGATATATAAGCAATAGATTATCTATGTATTGAAAATAAAATCTTTGAGTAAAATAAATTTAAAGGAACCAGCTCCTAGAAATTCAAGAAAAAGTCAGGCAGTGAGACCAGAAAAACACAAACCAATGAATAATCCAGTGTTTTCTTCATAAAAACAACAGCGTTACATCGAGAAAAAAAAAAAGCGTTTCCAGCATTATGTACAAGATTTTTTTTTTTTTTTTTTACTGGTGAAGAAAATGTAATAATTGTTTTCGATAAGAAAATTTCTAAACAGTTAATATATTTTTTAAGAAGAATATTTGTTTATGATAATCTTTGTCTAGACTGGCTTGAAAATTGCTTCCTGTGATTCTATCATATAAAGTAAATCACCGGAATTCTTGATGCAGGATTTGCTAATCGTACCAACAAGAGAAGTTAAAATTTTAGCAAAAGATTTTGTGATGTTATGGAAAGGAGTAGCTCCAATCCAAGAAATAATTGGTCGTAAGGAATTCCAGGTTTATGAGTTTTTAAAAGATTATACAATTTAGGGATTCCAGAATAATAATCGACAAATGAAGATAAAAATTCTCTTCTTCAGTGATTAGATTTTTATCGGACTTACTAAAATATCTATATTTTAAAATATTGTTTGTATGGAAATTTGTCGTATTTGTTTTTTGTCATAAAACAATCCCATTATTTAGTTGTTATGGGGTTTATAAGTTTTAGGAAATCCATAAAAATGAACTTCTCGTGTCCTTTGTTTCATTTAAAAGAATTATGAAAGATTAAGTTGAATATAATTAAGAAGATATATATATATTGGCCCAGCGGTTAGAGTGTTCGCCAATGGCCCGGGAGACCTGGGTTCAATCCCAGGTCGAGTCATACCAAAGACTTTAAAAATGGTACTTGATACCACCTTGCTTAACACTCAGCATTATAAGGTACGGTTCAAGGGTAAAGTGGAGCAATCCTGGGAATGGAGTAGCGCCCTTCCCTACACCTTGGTGTAGTAGCTATCGAAAAGGGAGCCTTCGGGTCACCCTCGACTATGGTCGCTAACTTTACTTATATATATATATATATATATATATATATATATATATATATATACATCTATGTACGTAGGTATATTGGTACGCATGCATATATACATGCATATAATGAAAATATATATATGCATACGTACATAGACAGACGTATATATATATATATATATATGTATATATATATATATATATATATATTGTCGGTCTCCCAGACTGTTATTATCTATGTATCTATAAATTTCAGTTGGTAATTATTTACCAATATATATATATATATATATATATATATATATATATATATATATATATATTTCAGTAAGTTTAAATGTATGTATGTATGTATGTATGTATCTATCTATCTATCTATCTATCTATTACAGTTGGTTTCTATGTATGTGCGTATCTATGTACGTGTATATGTATATTTCATTAATTCAATGTGTATGTATGTATGTATGTATGTATCTATCTATCTATCTATCTATCTCAATCTAATCGGTATGTATGTATGTATGTATCTATCTATCTATCTATCTATTATAGTTGGTTTCTATGTATGTGTGTATCTATGTACGTGTATATGTATATTTCATTAGTTTAATGTGTATGTATGTATGTATGTATGTATGTATCTATCTATCTATCTATCTATCTTTGTGACTTCATATATGCCTGTCCATCAATCTTATCTATCTCCGAGCTGCTTTCATTTCTCCGTTTCTTTCTATATCTATCGATCTCTCTCTCTCTCTCTCTCTATATATATATATATATATATATATATGTATACTCACACAAATTCACACACACACACACACACACACACACACACACACATATATATATATATATATATATATATATATAACGAATTTACTTTTAAATGATTGATATAAATACTGCATGTTGTAATTATCTAAAAACACCAACAGAATCTGTCACCTTATTTTGCTGAATGTTAAAGACTCTGCGAATATCAATCCCAAAATCCTTGCTTAAAGGCCACAGAAACACACATGTAACTAAATCCTCGACAAGACAGAAAGCAGGACTCTTTATTACGTATCATCTGGCATTTCGGATATAAGGTAAACATTTCACAACAGGCGTAAATTACTGTTCAAAGTTAACGGAAGGAAAATATATGAGAGTTCTGGCGAGTGAGTAGACCTCAACGACTGCAGGTGTAAATATCAGAAAGAAATAATAATATGAATTCTAATATGGCGTCTATAGAGCGGATGTCGGTGATGGTGGAAGGTCAAAATTCCATTTGTCTCGATGGTAATGGAAGAAAAGAAATTCGAATCGTGTGATATATTAGTCAAGTTAATGGATAAGAATAGATAGAAGCAAATAAAATTCTCTCTCTCTCTCTGTCTCACTGTCTCTCTCTCTGTCTCTCTCTGGCTTTTTGTCTTTCTCTGTCTCTGTCTCAACGCCTTTTTGTCTCTCTTTCTTATACACTCTTTTTATACACGCACAGACACAGACACACACACATGAATGTGTGTGTAAATATTCATCAAATACACACACACATATATATATATATATATATATATATATATATGTGTGTGTGTGTGTGTGTGTGTGTGTGTGCAAGTTCCCTCTCTTTTGCCTCACTTCTACTCTTTCTCTTTTTATGCAATTTTCTCTTACAAAATATCTTTAATTTATTCTTTTACACAAAATATTATTTTAATTTCTTGATTTCTTTATTTACTCATTGAGCGTTTTCCCCAGCAGCTGATGGTTTCTCACAGGAGTTTGAGCAACAATAAGTCTCATCAAGTCTCCAGGACTCTTCTCAGTATTTTGGACTATCTCAAAATGCAGTAGGTTGGATGGTCTCCACTCGCCCTGTTATTTCCAAGTCCTCCAGTCCTTGTAGTAATACATTAGTCATTGTACCAAGAGCTCTAATTACATTTTGTATAATCGTCACTTTCATGTTTCACAGGTTTTCAATTCCCTAGCAAAGTTTGCGGTACTTATCTCTCTTTTCACATTCTTTTAATTTCACTCTGTGGTCCACCGGGACAGTAAAGTCCACAATTCAGCATATTTTTTTATTTTGTTGATTATAACTATTATTATCATTATTATTATTTACTCATTAGAGTTTTTCACATCAGCGTTAGCTGATGGTTTTTCACTGGAGTCTGAGTGACAGTAAGTCTCCTCAAGTCTCCAGGACTCTTCTCAGTATTCTGGCCGTTCTCAATAGTGTAGTAGTTTGGATGGTCTCCACTCGTCCGCCAACTTCCAAGTCCTCCTGGCCCTTTAATAATTCTTTAATTACTGTGCCAAAAGTACCAATCACAATTGGTATGTAATTTACAAAGCGCTTTGCTTTGATGTGGCACAAGGCCGAATGAATGGGGCGCCCAATGAGACTCGAACTCACTCGTGTAGGTCTGCTAGTCTAGCTTGCTAACCGTTACACCACCAGAGGTGCCCCCAATCACAATTGGTATAATTGTCACCTTCATGTTCCATAGTTTTTTCAATTCCCTAGCAAGGTCGAGGTACTTTTCCTTCTTTTCACTTTCCTTCAGTGGTCAGCCGGGACAGCAAAGTCGACAATTTTGCAAGTTCTCTTCTTTTTGTTGATACTTATTAGGTCTGGTCTTCTGGCCGAGATTAGGTGATCCGTATGTATGCTGAAGTCCCATAGGAGTTTATGCGTGTTATTTTCTAAGACAGGTGCTGGATTGTGCATATACCATTTGTTTGTATGGTCAAATTTAAATTGTTTGCACATCTCCCAGTGGATCACCTTGCTAACCCAGTCGTGTCTAGTCTTATATTCCTTCTGAGAAAATTTGCTGCATTCGCTTATTATGTGATTGATGGTTTCATCTCTGTTACTGCATAGCGTACATTTCCCATTTTGTTGCGTCTTATCTATTCTCGCTTTGATATGATTGGTTCTTACGGCGTTGTTTTGTGCTGCTATTAGGAGAGATTCTATTTCTCTCTTTAAGTTTCCTTTTCTTAGCCATGTCCAGGTTTTGTCACGTGAGATGTTATTTATTAGTCGTTTAAAACGTCCATAGAGTTGCTTTCCTGCCCATTTTTGTTTCCTAGAAACTGTCATTCTGTTGTCCATCATGTTATCAGTATCGTTTCTGATGGCTGTAATCAGTCCTCCATCGTGTTTTTGTATATAATCTTCGAGTCGTTGTATCGATGCGTCAACGTTGTCTTCAATGCTTGCAAGACCTCTTCCTCCCTCTTTTCTTGAAACATATAATCTGTCAACGTCGTCTCTGGGATGTAAAGCCTTATGCATTGTCATTAGTTTTCTGGTTCTTTGGTCCATTTGCTTAAGTTCTTCTCTAGTCCACTTGAGAAAGGGTCCGGAATATCTAACGAGTGGTACAGCCCAGGTATTTATTCCTTTGATAAGGTTTCTGGTATTGAGTTTTGTCTCGAGGAATTTTCTAGTTCTCCTGAGATATTCCTTTTTGAATTTTATTTTTCATTTCCACCTGTTTGATGATGTCAGCCTCCAAGATGCCCAAGTATTTGTAGGTTTCGTTTTCTTCGAGCGTTTTAATCTTATCTTAGTTTGGTAGTTCCATTCCGTCAGTTAGTTGTTGTTTGCCACTTTTAATTACAAGCATTGCACACTTTTCTATGCCAAATTCCATTCCTATGTTCTGACTGGATATTCTAACTGTGTGTATCAGAGTTTCCAGTTCATTTTCATTTTTTTGCAAATAGTTTGATGTCATCCATGTACATTAGGGGATTGTTTTATTTCTTGCGATTTATATCCAGCGGTGCATTTTCTGAGTATGTGGTTAAGTGGCATCATGGCAATTATGAATAGTAACGGTGATAGTGCTTCTTCTTGAAATATACCTCTTTGGAGTTTTGCTTCAGCTAAGTTTTTTCCTCCTCCTGTCAATTCCACTCTCCATGTTTTCATAGTTTTCTCGATAAAGTTTATAATTATAGAGCTTTTCACATCAGCGTTAGCCGATAGTTTTTCACTGGAATCTGAGTGATAGCAAGTCCCCTCAAGTCTCCAGGACTCTTCTCAGTATTCTGGCCGTTCTCAATAATGCTGTCGTTTGGATGGTCTCCACCTGTCCACCAACTTCTAAGTCTTCCAGTCCCTTTAGTAATCCTTTAGTTACCGTTCCAAACGCACCAATTACAATTGGTATGATTGTCACCTGCATGTTCCACAGCTTTTTTAATTCCAAAGCAATGTCGAGGTACTTATCCTTCTTTTCACATTCTTTGAGTTTTATTCTGTGGTTAGCCGGGACAGCAAAGTCGACTATTTTGTAAGTTTATTATTATTATTATTCCCTTGATAGTTTCCACATCAGCGTTAGCTGATGACTCTGTCATCTGAGTAAGAGCAAGTCACCTTAAGTCTCCAGGGCTCTTTTCAGTATTCTGGGCGTTCTTAACAATGCTGTCGTTTGGATGGTTTCCACCCGTCCTGTTATTTCCAAGTCTTCCAATCCCTTTATCCATAATTTGATGACTGTACCAAGAGCACCAATTACAATTGGTATAAATGACAATTTGATATTCTGCAGTTTCTTCAAATCCCTAACAAGATCCAAGTATAAATCCTTTTCACTTTCTTTCAATTTTACTGTGGTCAGCTGGGACAGCAACGTCTGCAATTTGTCAAGATCTCTTTTTGGTTGATTATTATCATTATTTACTCCTTTAGAGTTTTTCACATCAGTGTTAGCTGATAGTTTTTCACAGGAGTTTGAGTGACAGCAAGTCTCCTCAAGTCTCCAGGACTCGTCTCAGGATTCTGGCCTTTCTTAGCAATGCTGTTGCTTGGATAGTCTCTACCCGTCCGCCAACTTCCAAGTCCTCCAGGCCTTTTAATAATCCTTTAGTTATTGTGCCTAACGCACCAATCACAATTTGCACAATCGTTACTTTCATGTTCCACTCCTTTTTCAATTCTCTAGCAAGGTCGATGTACTTCCTCTCACTTTCCTTCAGATATATTCTGTGGTTCACCGGGACAGCAAAGTCGACAATTTTTCAAATTCTCTTTTTTTCGTTAATTATTATAAGGTCTGGTCTTCTGGCCGGGATTAGGTGATCCGTTTTTATGTTAAAGTCCTATAGGAGTTTATGCGAGTCATTTTCTAGGACAGGTGCTGGGTTGTGCATGTACCATTTGTTTGTATGGTCGATTTGAAATTTCCTGCACATTTCCCAGGGGATTACCTTGCCGATCCAGTCGTGTCTCGCCTTATACTCCTTATTACTATTATTATTATTATTCACAGAAAATTAAAAAAATTCTAGTCTCTTCATTATTGGATAAAAGATCTAATTTAAACAGCAGTATTTATCATATCAGGATATGACACAAGGTCACTTTTTAAGCGGAGTTTACCAGGTTTGAATTCAGAGTTTTCCTTCTCCTAGACTAGTTGCCTGACCAAGGCTGAAGAGCCCAATCGGTCCTACTATTTACCCATAGCTGGAGGGAGAATAATTGGATTCATACCTTTACCACGGGAATTAGAGCTATGTGATATGCAATCAGCCTCAGGATTCGAACTCGTGTCGCCGTGTCAATTTTCCACGACGATAACCATTACACCACGGGCACCTCAGCAGTATTTATATATTTATAAATTATACATTTTACTTGTTTTTGATTGCAAAAAGAAAGCTACTTCAAATTTTATGAATGGATACTGTAAAGAAGTCATATTTTTTATCATGAGAATGAAGTGTTAAAATTTTCTTCTGACTTCTTCATTCTAAGTCAATTCTTCTACTATTTTGTATTATGATGATATATATTTGATTAACTCTTATCTTTACATGTCGACTAGCAGTGTAACATAGCCATACATGAATATGTGAAATGTACATAGAATGTTCATGAAATATTTACAGGCAACATAGGAATCCCGAAACACAAAAAACACTTACGACTTCTTAGTTCAGGTACGAAACTTTTTATTACCTTTGAGTTTAAAAGGTTTTTCGTCTTAAGGAGAGAGATAACATCTTTCTATGCTGACTTTTCCATCTGCCCAAAACTACGTGCGCACCCTTCTTCTTCCGACGGCAAAACTCAACTAACTGACTTTTCTCAAATCTCAGCCCACGCTTCCGGTGCGTGACGTCACTCACATCCCTGGTCATATCTTCTATCTGGGATTTTTATTGTGACATCTCTGAATGACACGTCCGCTCCGCACGCGCGCGTGAACACCTGCGCTCATGTTTGCACCTAACTAACCCATGCACTGAGCCGAAAGGTTCTCAGCCTAACTAAACCCAAAGGCAAGATGTATAAAACAAAATCCCTCGGCCATTATATTACAGCAGTCCATTAATGAAAAGAAGATTATTTATTATCATAGATTTACTACTCAAGTTGAAGCTAGATTTAAGTTACTATTAATTAAGACGACTGAAAATAGTAATCAAACTTAATGTTACCTATTGTTTCATCTTACAGTTAAAGTCGATACTCTCATATTGGAAATAGAATGTATTAATAAAGAGCGAATTCTCTACAAATACATAAAAACCGTGATTCATTTGAACTCAGCCCATTCGGCTTGGGCAAGACCTTTCCTCAACGAGTGTCCTGGATGTCACTCTAAACCATGTGGTGGTAAGGCTCTAGTTCTGCAGCTTTCGAGAATGTGGAATATTCCTTCATTTTAATTACTACCATGTCCACTGGCATCAATTTTCTCACGAAGGTTGATGTACGAAAAAGTGAATTAAACAAAATATTACTCCAGGAAGCTAAGGCTGCCGAACGCCCACTCCAACGAGTGCCCTGGATATTACACAAAACAATCTGATAGTGAGCCTACATTAATGCTGGAGATTTGGGGAAAGCGGAGTACCCCTTCATTTCCATCGTTCCCAGGTCATTCTAGCCCAGAGTTGTAGCTCCTGATAGGGTCCTATCAATGGATTAAATACGACTGTTTTCCTATTTAAACAGTAAGCAAATAAGTGACTTATGATAAATCGAATTGTATTAAAAGACATTTTGATTATTTAACTCTGTAAAACAAGTGACTGATATTTAATTGAATTTTTGGTGATACATAGCAATACTTGGAACCATTTAACTGTGTAGAAATAAAATTACGATGGGCATACGATAAGTTTCCAGACTTTTTTCGTACAAGCAAATAAAAATGTCGTATGCTTGAAAATTCAGTATGTTATTGCTATACATCTTATGAGATGACCGACCAACTTTTATGATTTCAGGTTCAAATGAACAGCTACAGCAGCAACTGGAATGTAAAAAAGCATGAATTTTATGTAAAAAAGCCTGGATTTTATTTTAAAAAGATGAATTTTATTTTTTTCAAAAAAGCATGAATTTTATTAAAAAACATGAATTTTATGTAAAAAATACATGAATTTTATATAAAAGAAGTGCAAATTTTATGCAAAAAACATGAATTTTATGCTAGAAATGCATGAATTTTAAGTGAAAAAACATGAATTTTATGTAAGATTATTCTCTCTATATTTGTTTGGAAATTAAATAGCTATATAGTTATCAAATAATTACATGCGGCAATATTTTTCAGAATAAATAGTTATTTTTAAACAGTTCTTATCTTAAGATTAAATTTGATTAATTAAAATGTAATTGGACCAAAACTTACGTCTCCAACGATACAAACAGTAGGTACTGTTTTTCAAATGTTAATCATTTATATAATGCAAACCTTTGACTTTTATTAGGACACTAATCAATGCCTAACCTTCTGATGTAATTGTTAATCGATGATATACCGAAGGATATTCTAAAGATATTTATATCAGCTTTTGATAATTTGTTATCGAGAATATTAAAGGCACCCAAAATTTATCTGGTTTATGAAAAGAAATAACAAGAAATACAAATGAATATAAGACGAAGGATCTGATTCGTTAAAAATGTCGATTCATTTAACAAATTTCTTTTGATCCTCTTAGCTTATATACCTCGAGGGATGGTTTAATTACATAAGCTCTGAGCATCGTCACACCAGCTTAGCTGACTATCTATTGTCTTTAAACTTTATCTACTAGATCTTAAACAAGGGAAACGCTTTTATAGAAAATACTTACAAAAAGACACATAGGCTTATAAGACGTACTTGAAATTTTGACAGGAATTTTAACGAAAAATAAACGGTTTAAAATATGAATGACAGATGAAAGGTTTTTTTCCCGAACTTCGAAGCCCTTCCGACTATCTTTAAAGTTTCATATATATTTAGACGTTGTTTACATTTGCGGAGATATTTGTGATTTAATAAACGGGTAATTGTAGCCCTAAAACTTCCTTAGTAAGCAAAAACAGATCGTTATCCCTATATGATACAGGATGTTTTCTGGGGACATTTTAAGGAAAAAAAGGTACGTTTTAGAATCCATAAAATACGGATACGTGAAATGTACATATGTTCCTATCATGTTCATATGCATATACATATAGGAATCCGAAAAAACTCGAAATTGGTTCAGGTACGAAATTTTTTATTACCTTTTTGAGTTTAAGGTTTTCCGACATGAGGAGAGAGACACACAATTTCTTACTATGCTGACTTTTCCATCTGACCCCATCACGTGCGGTACCCCGCTGCAAACTACAAGTCTGGCCTATGTGAGCTCCGAAAACCAACTACCTCCCTCTAGCGTCGAATCTTAACTCTGCTTTTTTTTTTCAAATCCCAAAATCCTCAGCCTATCACTTCAGGGCATGACGTCATTCACGTCCCCGACCTCATTTCCTATCTGGGGTTTTTATGGTGACATCTGTGATTGTCACATCCTCCCCGCGCGCGTGAACACCTGCACTCAATATGTGCACCTAACCAACCCATGCACTAAGCAGAAAGGTTCTCAGCCTAACTAAACCGAAAGGCAAGATATATAAAACGAAAAATGATAATACAAAAGAAAAAAAAATCCCTCCGCAATTATATAACAAGAGTATGCTTGCTTTCAAAGTTATAGAAGCAAAGATCTTGGTAGACCAAAAGAGATTCGTATCGACCAATAAATTCTATTCTCAAACAATATTTACGAGAATGATTAAATAAGTTTCCAGCCTTTTTTCGTATGGCGACTTTTATTGATAGTACACACATGAAACTCTAGTCCCCTTCGAAGTAATCTCCTCCGGCTGCAATGCACTTGTTGTACCGTTCCAACAACTTCTGGAAGGCTCCATGGAAGTCCTCTTGTGTGAGCGTGTCAATGACCTTCGTCACAGCCTCTTTAATCTCAATTGTCTCATAACGACAGCCTCTGAGCTAAGGGAATAACCAAAAGTCATAGGGAGCAAGGTCTGGACTATAGGGAGGATGAGGAACTGTCATGATGCCCATATTGGTCATTTGACAACGATGGAGTTGTGGACTGGTGCATTGTCCTGGTGGAAATGCCACTGACCCGATTTGAAGAGAGCTGGGGTCTTCCCTAAGAATCTCTTGCTGAACTCCCTTAAAACCTCAATATAGTAACCCTAACCCTAACCCTTTGGCCAACCAACTCTGGTCTATTGACTTCCTTACCTCTCCCACATTTCTCATCATCCCTCACAGACTCCCTGTCTTCCTTGAATCTTTTGTGCCACTCAAAAACTGATGCTCGATTCATACAGGATGCTCCAAAAGCAGTCGGAAGCATACCATACGTTTCTCTGGCATTTTTTCAAAAAATGACATAGAAAACTATGGAATGCTTCAGACTACTTTTGGAGCATGTTGCATGAATCGAGCATCAGTTTTTGAGTAGCATAAAAGATTAGAGGAAGGCAGGGAGTCTGTGAGGGATGATGACAGGTGTGGGAGAAGTAAGGAAGTCAATACACCAGAGTTGATTGGCCAAAGGATTAGGGTTACTATTTTCAGGTTTTAAGCTCAGAGGCTGTCGTTATTAGACAATTAAAGAGATGAAAGAGACTGTGACGAAGGTCATTGACACGCACGCACAAGAGGACTTCCATGGGGCCTTCCAGAAGTTGTTGGAACGGTACAACAGGTTCTTTGCAGCCGGAGGAGATTACTTCGAAGGGGACTAGAGTTTCAGGTGTGTATTATCGATAAAAGTGCTCATACGAAAAAAGTCTGGAAACTGATTTAACGATCCTCGGAGATGTTATAATTAGCAATGTACATGGAATCGATGATGAGACGAAATAAGTTCGTTTCTTGTTCAGTTCTCTCTTGGTAAATAAAGCTTCAGTTTCGATAGCTTTTCAACACCTCGCATAATACTACCTAAGTCCCATAATGAATGTTACATTTAGTATGCGAAACGTACATAGAAATGTAACGACGATGACAGGACAAAAATTGATTCATTCATTGTTCATTTCTATTTGGCAAATGCAGTTTTAGGTTTGGTTTGGTTTGGTTTGGTTTTACGGCATAGCAACTAGTGTTGGTATTTTAATGCCAAATCTTCTTTATACATATGTATTAAATATAGGATTAATAAACACGTTTTGTACATACACACAGTTAAATGATCAGTTATATTTCTAACAATTCAATTTAGATTGCCAAGTCAGAATATGACACTAAACAATCTGATGGTGAGGCTCCAGTAATGCTGGATATTTATTAAATGCGGAGTACCCCTTCATTGCCATCGCTCCCAGGTCCACTCTGAGTGGTAGCGCCTGATAAGGTCCTATTTATGGGTCAATGTTTTCTGCATTTAATCAGCGTATTTATTTTAAACGGAATTGCTTAAAATACAACACTTTTGACATTTAAACCGAGTATTTATGGTAAACTGAACTGCTCAAAGCAGAACTGTTTTTGACATTTAAACTATGTACTTATGCTAAACTGAATTATCTGAAATAGAACTACATTACATTTTAATCTGTGTATTGTCCTGTCGTTTTCTACTCTAGAATGCACCGACATAATCTCTGTAGAGGGGTAAGACCACCCCAACGAGTGTCCTGGATGTGATACTAAACAATCTAATGGTGAGTTTCCGATTATGCTGGAGCTTTGGGGAATGCCGAGTATGCATTCATTGCCATCACTCCCAGGCCTACTCTTGGCTGGTGCAGTAGCACCTGATGGGGTCCTACCGATGCATCAAATAGAACTATAATGGGTACTTACGCTAAACTGAACTGCTTGAAATAGAACTGTTTTTGACATTGAAACGGTACTTACACTAAACTGAATTATTTGGATTACAAATGTCTGACTAAACTGAATAGCTTGAAATAGAAATGTTTTTGACATTTAAATTTTGTTCTTATGCTAAACTGAGTAGTTTAAAATAGGACTGTTTATTTGTATGAGAATGTATTTGGCATTAAATAACCTACAGAGATTGATATACCATAAAATACAAACAAACAAACTCAATTTAGCGTAAGTCCAGAGAATTAAGTGGTTACAAATATTGCTATGTATCACTAAATATTCAGTTAATCTTCAATCATTTGTTTACACACAGCTAAAGGATCAAACAGCTCTATTTCTAACAATTCAATTTAGCATTATATATAAACAAAGTTAAATGGCTCCAGGTATTGCTGTGTATCACTAACAAATCAGTTAAACTTCAATCATTTACTTACATACAGTTAAATAATCAAATAGTTTTATTTCAAATAATTCGATTTAGCATAAGTCATTTGTTTGCGCTCTGTCTAAATGTCTATTTGACCCATAGATAGGACCCTTTCAAGTGCTACCCCGCCGTGCAAGACTGGACATGGGAGCGATGGCAATAAAGGGTTACTCTGCATTCCCCCAAAACTCCAGCAATACTGGAGCCTCAACGTCAGATTGTTCAATGTCATAACCAGGGATCTTACCCCTTTGCAGAGATTCAGTTGATGTATTCTGCAACCGGGATCGACTGACCTAACAGTTATAGTATCTATACCTTTTGAAAATACCTCGTATGTATAAACACCAGAGATAGAAATAGAAAGATTGCAAGATAGCAAGACATATATATATATATATATATATATATATATATATTGAGAGAGGGAGAAGGGGGGCTTATAACGAACAGAAATACAGATAAATAACAAAGATATAAATGAAGATAAATAATGTGTTTATGAGCAAACATTTGAACAATTTCAGCAAGCGTTGAATAATGTTATCTCACTTCGTAACATGTAAAAATTATCTAATTTATAATCTTGGCTTATTCTTAGTTTTATAAACCTCTGTTTATTCTAACACACACACACAACATATTACTGAAAGTATTTCGCATAAATATTTGAACAAGTATTAAATCCTATGAAAATTCGAATTTGTGTTTCTAAAAACTCAAAAAAACAGTTGCAATTGTAAATACATTATATATATATATATATATATATATATATATATATATATATATATATATATATATATATATATATATATATATTATATTATATTGGTAAAAATATGATATTTTTTCTACACTTTTACCCATTAGGCTTTAAAATGAAAAAAATATATTGTATTTTTGTGATTTGAACAATCGTAATTCTTTATAATTTTTCGGGGGTTCTCTTGCGCATTCCATTTCATTGTGTAAGGATCACCACATTGGTGTCGATGTGTCGTAATGCCCAGAGTGCTTGAGTGTGGCCGTGTAGGAAGCGAGTTCGGACTCCAGTCTAGCAATTACGTCCACTTTCTGACTAATACCCTAGAAAAGGCATGAACTCTCTTATCGTCTCAGTTTACTGTTAATACTGTCACTGTTTTCCTTCTTTAAGCATGGAATGGGCATCAGATTACTCACAAAAGTTGATATACGAAAAAAGGGAATAAGGCAAAACATTGCTCAATCGGCTGAGGCTGTAGAATACATCGATTGCACCTCTGCAGACGGGTAAAAAAACCCTACAACAAGTGTCCTGGATATTGCATTAAACAATCTGATGGTGAGACTCCAATAATTCTGGAGCTTTGGGGAAAGCTGAGTACCTCTTCATTGCCATCGTTCTTAATTCCATTCTCGCCCGGAGTGGTAGAAACTGCTAGCGACCTATCTATGGGTCAAATAGAACTAAATTGCGTTATAGTGCTAAACTGAATTACTTGAAATATAATTGTTTTGATATCTAAACTGTATACTTATGCTAAACTGAACTGCTTGAAATAGAGCTGTTTCGTCATGTAAACTGCGTACTTATGCTTAACTGAATTGTTTGAAGTAGAACTGTTTTGACATTTAACTGTATGTGGACAAAAAGTATGTTCATGCTAAATTGAATTGCTTGAATTAGAAATGTTTTTGACAATTAAAATCTGTACTTATGCGAAACTGAATTGTTTCATTTGTATAAAAATATGGATCTGGCATTAAGTAACCTACAAGGGTTGATATGCCATAAAACCAAGACAAATAAACCAAACTAAATTCTCCATATCAAGCTTCAAATAACAGACTTCTAGTGTTTCAAATTATTATATTTCTTAGTTTTTATTCCTGGTCGGCTATAATAGCATCGAGGACTATTTTTTATGCAATTTTTTTCTCATTAGTATATATATATATATATATATATATATATATACTCCAAACAAAACAAATGCATCATTACGACTAACCCCAGAGCATCTCTGAAGTATCTTCCAATACCACCTGGCTTGTCTTATTTTGCGTTATATCAAAAGAATATATTCAAGGGATGTATGTACTGATAATATGCCAAAATAATTTTCAGATGAAGCATTTCGACATCACATTCTAACATCACTCTAAAAATAGTTTAACCCGAAACTTGGCTTATTATCTTATCTTATATGGCCCGGGTGACCTGGGTTCAATCCCAGGTCGAGTCATATCAAAGACTCGAAAATAGTACTTGATATCTCCTTGCTTAACACTCAACATTATAAGGTAAGGATCAAGGGTAAAGTGGAGCAATCCAGGTAAACTAGTAACACCTTGGTGTAGTAGCTCCCATACACCTTGGTGTAGTAGCTACGAAAAGGTAGACTTCGGGGTTACCCTCGACTATGGTCACCAACTTTACTTATCATATATATATATATATATATATATATAATTATTCTTTTTTTTTTCGTACGTTTGTTTTCGTACCAACGGTTTTATTTCCATTTTTCTCAAATATTATATATATATATATATATATATGTATATACATATACATACATACATATATATATGTGTATATATATATATATATATATATATATATATATGTGTGTATATATATATCCAATACCTTAGCCCGAGAAGGATGTGACAATTTTTAACTCCTAGACTAGTTGCAATACCAAGATTAAAAATTCCACTGTGCCCCACGAGTTATTGCTGGAATGTACAGGTGTGTAATTTATACATATCTCTTATATACGACCACTATGCGAAATGCAATCAGCCCTGTTCAGGCTTGAACTCTCGTCACTGTATCCATATCCTTCGCCGATAACTATTACACGACGAGCCCCTCAGGTACGTTGGGCAGGACACATATACAGAATGGAGGAGCATCACTTGCCCACTATCATTCTGTACGATCCGCTCTTCGATGGTCCTCGCGTCAAAGGTGTACCAAAGAGGTGCCCGTGGTGTAGTCGTTATCGCCGTAGGAAATGAACACGGCGACACGAGTTCAAATCCTGGACGAGACTGATTGCATTTCACATAGCACTAATACCCTTGGGAAAGGTATGAATCCAATAATTCTCCCTCCAGCTATGGGTAAATAGTAGGACAGACTAGGTTCTTCAGCCATGGTTAGGCAACTAGTCTAGGAGAAGGAAAACTCTGAATTCAAACCTGTTAAACTCCGCTTAGAAATTGACCTTGTGTCATATCCTGCCCGAGCGGAGGGGTTGGTAAATAGTACCAAAGACACTATTCAAAGACTGCTTGAGATATTCCATGGTGTTTGTCACACCGACTATTGATTATGACCCACTCTAGCTTAGAACCATGATGCCTTATGTCACACCCCGAGTATCTTGACTTCTCTTTTGAAAACACCCCCAGGGTTACCCTCATTGACAAAATCTGTCGAAAGAAGCGTCGCCACTTTACGCCAACAACCCGTGACCAGAACTACATGTTATATAATTAAGGTAATGTTTTTTTATATTAATCATTTTTCGCTGATAATATTTATTATTTAGTTTGGTAAGGCTTTGAACTACTCTGTGTCTCTTAGTTCAGGTGCATAGTCAGATGGTGTACTCTTGTGCCTGCGTAGAAAGGATATGACAATCAACATCAGTGATATTAAACCACCAGACAGGAAACGGGGCTGGATGGCCACTGGAGTGAATTGAGAGTGTGGAAGAGATGGTCCGAAGAATTTGAGGATTTTGAAAACACGATTAGTTTGAGGTTAGACCGTTGAAGAGCGCGGTTGGGTTTTTTTCGGATCTGATCGAAGCAGATCAGTTTGAGTCTCGATCGGCAGAGATGAGTTGAGATGTGAGATATCACAAAGGGCGGGGGTCAGTATAGGATGGTTTGTGCCTCTCTCCTCGTGTCGCCAAGGACTGAAGTTGAAATAAAATAAACTCGTATTTGCATTATTATTTTTATTGTTATCACCAGATCAATACAACATAAAGTTGCAGTCGCTGTGACATAGCCTGCCTGCCTGTCCTGTATCGAACTTTTTAATCAAACGTGTCTGCAATTGATGAGGACCACTCACTTCCTTAACCAAATTCAGGAAGCCAAGCTATATATATATATATATATATATATATACACGAGGTGCATGCGATAAGTTTCCAGACTTTTTTCATATGGGCACTTTTATTTATAGTACACATATCAAACTCTAGTCCACTTCGAAGTAATCTCCACAGAAACGTATGGAATACTTCAGACTGCTTTTCGATCATCTTGCATGAATCGAGCATCAGTTTTTGAGTGGCATAAGAGATTCAAGGAAGCCAGTGAGTCTGTGAGGGATGATGAGAGATGTGGGGGAGTAAGGAAGTCAAAACACCTGAGTTGATTGACCAAAGGGTTAGGGTTAGGGTTACTATGTTAAGGTTTTAAGGGAGTTCAGGAAGAGATTCCGTCGGAAGAGGCCAGCACTCTTGACATCGGGTCACTGGCATTTCCACCGGGACAATAGACCAGTCCATAACTTCATCCTTGTCACAGACTATTTGACCCAGATGGGCATCAAGACAGTTCCTCAGCCTCCCTATAGTCCAAACCTTGCTTCCTGTGACTTTTGGTTATTCCCTAAGCTCAGACGCTGTTGTTATGTAACATTTGAGGAGATGAAAGAAACTGTGACGAAGGTCATTGACACGCTCACACAAGAGGACTTTGATGGGGCCTTCCAGAAGTTGTTGGAACGGCGCAACAACTACATTGCATCTGGAGGAGATTACTTCGAAGGGGACTAGAGATTCATGTGTGTACTATCAATAAAAGTGCCCATACGAAAAAAGTCTGGAAATTTACCGTATGCCCCTCGTATATATAATTATATATATATATATGTGTGTGTGTGTGTGTGTGTGTGTGTGTGTGTGTGTGTGTGTGTGTGTAAAGCAAAGTTTTCTAATGAGGACGTTATTTATAATTGAATATTATGCCATTGTTGAACGTTACGGTTTTTTTTTATTAAAACATTATCAGGTTAATGTCAATATCTGATGTCTTGTTTTCTGAATCATATTCAAATTTTTAAATGAAACGAAGAAGGGAAAAAATGAATTTCTCATTTTTTTCGTTTCATCTTAGTTAATATTGAAATGCTTATAAGAATCCTTTAATCCTTCCTAAATAGAAGCATCTATATCATCATGGATTGCTGTTAACTATGAAATTCAAATTAGGTTCCTTTTCTCTTTACTAAATAGAAGCAAACATCATCATGGACAGCGGCTATAAAGAGAGACCCATCTGATTTAAAAGTCTTCTTGTTATTTTACTAAAGCTTAAATCAAATACATTTATAGTCTCTCTGTCTGTCAATCCATCTTTGTTTAACTTAAGGTCACTTTGAGCTATTGGCACCAAATTTCCTTTGTGATGTCTGGGCATATTTTAATATATTCTTTTATCAGGATATCTTCTACTGAAATTAAATTTTATTTCACGATGATATTGGAATAGAAAAAGTTTTCATCTCTAATTTTGAGCATATTGTTCTAATGCAAATCTTGATATAATATATCATCTCAACAACATAGTAAAAGCTGAGACAAAGCAACTCGTATTACCATTTCCAATCTATCTATCTATCTATCTATCTATCTGTGTGTGTGTGTGTGTGTGTGTGTGTGTGTGTGTGTGTGTGTGTGTGTGTGTGTGTGTGTGTGTAAATCTGCTCGCCTTTTTCAAATGTAGAATTTGTTTTTTCGAAATAAAATCTAATTTCCGATGAGGCTATTCTTATAGCGAAACATGTCTATTTAATTTTTCGTATTGTTTTTCTTTTTTCATACCAACGGATTCTATTCTTACAAATATTATTATACATATATATATACATATATACATATATATATTTACATACGTGTGTGTGTATATATATGTATGTGTGTGTAAAACATCAAATTTTAAAAGCTTCATAAGTTATACCCGTTACTCTGAGTTCCACTCGGTTAATTCTATGATCTTGGGAAATAGCTGTTAAAACCGGCTGCATTAAGAAAAAAACTTCATTACAAAAATGAGGAAATTTTATTTGCCCGCAATTATTTCTATCATATTATTTATATTAATATTTATATATATATATATATATATATAGGTGTGTGTGCATATATGTGTGTGTGTGTGTGTGTGTGTGTGTGTGTGTGTGTGTGTGTGTGTGTGTATGCGTGTGATGTCTTTACTTACCTGCAATATCAAATATTCTATTAGAGCCTCAATTTCCAAGCTTAACACCTGCCCTCAAGATTACGTCTTAGTAATTGCCTCGCTTTCAAACAACAATTTTTACATGTCTTCATTTCTCTTTCCTATACATTCAAAGGAATCATTAGTTACAAGCATTATCCATATATCTTTTCGATCCATTATTCGGAGCAGATGGTTTTTCACTTTCGTTTATGGGTGAAATTATTACTACGTGGGTATCGCACAACCCGTCATTTCCTGAATATCCCCACGGTGTGGCGTCTAAACCTCCAGCCTTTCCCCGGTGTATTTTCAATACAAATACCGTAATACGTCATTTATAGCACGTATTCGTGTACAACACGCACCCCTTATTTAAGGCAACGAAATTCCCGTAAATAAGACGCGTTAACTTTTTGGAATATGCCGCAGCAGTATCTAAATCCAAATTGAATTTAACACTTGTTTAATAAATACGCATTTCTGTAGCAAGTTTTCTGTTTCAGTAAAAAAACAAAATATTTGTTACACATTAGTTTGGACCATAGATATAATTAACTTTCAGTCGAGCAACCAAAGGAACATTTTCACACGAAAATGTAACAAGCAAGAAGTGAAAATAAGCAAATGTTAGGAGATAGAAAATTATGAACAAACAAAAGTATGGATATTAGTTGTCAAAATTTCCGAGACGAAGCTTGACGATTTTTATCATTAAGGGTTTTCGGTCTATTTTCTTCATCTTTATTACTATTTCCGGCTGATATGTCCTTCGGCCTCCTTCAGGTGTTTGTTGTCTAAATTTCTGAGACGAAGCTTGATGATTTTTATCATTAAGGGTTTTTGGTAAATTGTCTTCATCATTATTGTTATTTCCACAACGTTTCGGCCGATATGTGATCCGGCCTTCTTCAGGTGGTTGTTGTCTAAATTTCTGAGACGAAGCTTGATGATTTTTATCATTAAGGGTTTGCAGTCTATTGGCTTCATCTTCACAACGTTTCGGCTGATATGTCCTTCGGCCTTCTTCAAGTGTTTCTTGTCGAAATTTCTGAGACGAAGCTTGATGATTTTTATCATTAAGGGTTTTCGGTCTATTGTCTTCATCTTTATTGTTATTTCCACAACGTTTCGGCTGATATGTCCTCCGGCCTCCTTCAGGTGTTTGTCGAAAACGGGAACCTTCACGGAACTTTGAACTACATCCTTTATTGAATCCACGAGATTGCCTGTTTTGATTCCGTTAGCCATAACCGGGTACAAGAGTTAAGTATTCCTGTATTACTTGCCTGCAGTCAGGATTGAACCAGCAGCCTCCAGATGATTGTCTCCGTAGAAGCTTAGGGAACCAACACCTATAACCATTACGCTATGTTTCCCGCTGGACAATTCAGAGTGAATTTGGGACTCATAAACTTAATCTTCTTACTTGACTAGAATTACTACTGTTATGTATGATGTGGTGTCCTCGTGGCGTAATGGTTAAAGCGATGGACTGCGGAGTCGTAGTTCGTACTCCAGTCGTGCTATTACGTTCACTTTCGGACAAATACCCTTGGGAAAGGTATGAACCCCCTTATCCTCCCAGCTATGGGTTAAATAGTACCACTACTATTCTTCTAGGGGAATAGCTTTGGCCTTAAATAACCGAAAGAGGTTGATATGCCATTAAACAAAGAAACCAAACCAATCATGTATGATTTTTTTGTGGAAATAACAATAAAGATTAAGACAATAGTCCGAGAACCCTTAATGATAAAAAAAAGTATGGATATCTCTCTGTAACGTCAAAAACCTCATCAGTTACTTTGGACTATAGTCACAACTTGCTGTAATGAATATGCTGCGATGTTGGCCGGAAAAAAAGCTTTATCATCCAGTTCTCGTTTTTAATACGCTCCCTGGACATTTACATTAAGAAATCTACAAAAAAATTCCAGATTATACAGAGAACTGATATAAAAATGACCCTTAAAAAGGCTATCAAATATCATTTTCGCTAAGTTCGATTTATTTTTACCATGTTTATTTTACGTTTTTATATTCTAAATAAATTTTCATGAAAATAGGTAAATTATGTTCGTATAGCTCACCAAAAGTGTACGGTATCCGATGCAAAGAACCAGTTTCCTATAATGCCACAGCCATTAACATGAAAGTGCTTCATCAAAACAATTTTCATAATGAATTGACATTTGTCACGAAGATTTTAGATTACTGTTTTTATTAATATGAATTCTATTTAACAATGAGACAGTTTGGCAATATTAACAGATTTATTTCAATGGACAAACATCTCTGATATTATTTCTTCTTTCTTTGTGACATTTTCTCTCAGATTTTGAGCTCTGTCTCACTTTGTGTGTGTTCAAACCCTTTTAGCTGTTCTTTTGCCGACATTCATTGAAAAACAATCCTCAACTCTATCGGCAGATTGAGAATACGCCGATTCTAAGCCGTTCATGAAGGATAACGTTTTGGTTTTTTGGGTTTTATGGCATATCAACCCTTGTAGGTTATTTAACACCAAATCCATTTTTATGTAAATAATCTGATCTATTGAAAACAATTCAGTTCAGCATAAGTACACAGTTTAATTGTCAAAAACATTTCTATTTCAAACTATTTAAGTAGTTATATGTAACAATTCAGTTAAGAGTAAATACAGTTTTAATCTTGAAAAACAGTTCTATTTCAAATAATACAGTTAAGCATAAGCACACAGTTTAAATCTAAGTACGGTTTAGTTGTCAAAAACGTTTCTATTTCAAGCTATTCAGTTTAGTCAAACAATTCAGTTTAGCATAAGTATGCTGTTAGTTCTATTTAACCCATAGATAGGACCCTTATCAGTTGCTACCACTCCGGGCCAGAGTGGACCAGGGAGCGATGGCAATGAAAGGGGTACTCCGCATTCCCCAAAGCTCCAGCATTGCTGGAACCTCACCATCAGATTGTTTAGTGTCATATCCAGGACATTCGTTGTGGGGGGCCTTACCCCTCTGCAGAGAAGCAGTCGGTGTATTCTACAGCATGAAGGATAAACTCTTCCCAAACATCTGTGCCCAGGGTATGACGCTAAACTTCATCAATTGATAACTCTTCAGTTCTGGATTTCTTGGGACTTTGTAATAGATTTTCATTGTTATTACCCCGAAGAAAATTAACTGGGGTGGTAATACATTTGAGCTCCAGCCTGATGGTTAAATAAATATGTTTGCAAATTACTTGTATTAGATAGCCCAGTCTGCTAGCGTGGTGTTGTATAGCCACTTAATACATCTGCATGCAGAAACATATTCAACACAATAAAGACGAGCGGACACAGTTCTTTAGAAAAACATACCTCTCACTTTATTGAAAGGATTGTGTGTGAGAGGTGAGTTGGAGACGGAACAGACTGCGACATATTGACACCCCAACTCTCCTGGGCTGCTTAACCGGGAGCCTGGGGCCCAGCCTCTGCTTGGGCATGGTTCTCATTCCAGCATCTTCTCTCCAACTGATCTGAACTTCCTGTCGCCGGGGTTATATAATAATTTGACACCCACCTAGTTCCTGCAAGCGTCACAATTCGCACTCAATTCAACCCCCTGACAGTCAAAGTTGTCCCCTGATATCTTCGACGGGATGCACCTGTTATTTACACAGGTGCATTTCTTCTTTTGGAGGTCAATATGCAACAGTGGTAGAATACATTGACTGCTTTTCTGCAGAGGAACCCCTAAAACGAGAGTCCTTCATATGACATCAAACAATCTGATAATGAGGCTCCAGAGGTACACGTGGTGTGATGGTTATCGTTGTAGGAAATGGACACGGCGACACGAGTTCAAATCCTGGACGAGACTGATTGCATTTCACATAGCACTAATACCTTTGGGAAAGGTATGAATCCAATTATTCTCCCTCCAGCTATGGGTAAATAGTAGGGCAGACTGGTTTCCTCAGCCTTGGTGAGGCAACTAGTCTTGGAGAAGGAAAACTCTAAATTAAAACCTTTTAAACTCCGCTTAAAATTTGACATTGTGTCATATCCTGCCTGAGGATGAGGCTCCAGTAATGCCGGAGATTTGGGGGATGCAAAGTACCCCTTGATTGCTATGGGTCAAATAGAACTGAGGGTGTAAAAAAATCACTTATGCTAAATTGAATTGCCTGAAATAGAACTATTTGATCATCCATTTAACTGTGTGCAAAAAATGAGCTCAGATTCGCTTAAAATGTTTTAAAATCATGTATTTAATGCATGTATGTAAACAAGAACTGAAATTAAATAACCTACAATGGATGACATGCCATAAAACCTAACCAAACCAAACTAAATCATATATTTTTAATATACATACATATAAACATAATTTCGCATTGAATAACATACAGTGGTTGATATGCCATAAAACCCAAACGAACCAAATCCTATACATTTAAAATGTATGAATAAAGAAGATTTGGCACTAAAAAACAAAGCAACCCATTTTGTATTCGATAAGAATAATTGATACTATATAATTGAACTTTTTTTGGTATTATGATTTGATACTTGAAAAAATAATTGATTATTCACAAGATATTAATATTAGTTACTTGAAACCATAGAATTAAGTAGGTAAAGTTAGCAACTGTAGTCGATGGTGACCCGAAGGCTCCCTTTTCAATAGCTACAACACCGAGGTGTAGGGAAGGGCGCTACTTCTTTCCCTGGATTGTTCTACTTTACTCTTGACACGTACCATTTTATTGCTGAGTGCTAAGCAAAGAGGTATCGAGTACCATTTTTAAAGTCTTTCGTCTGAAGTGACCTAGGATTGAACGCAGGTCTCCTGGACCAGTAGCGAACACTCTACCGACCATATAAGTAAATAAAGTTGGCGACCATAGTCGATGGTGACCAGAAGGCTCACTTTTCTATAGCTACTACACTGAGGTGTAGGGGAGGGCGCTACTTCTTTCCCCAGATTGCTCAACTTTACTCTTGACACGTACCTAAAATTGCTGAGTGCTAAGCAAGGAGGTATCATGTACCATTTTTAAATTCTTTGGTATGAAGCAACCTGCGATTGGACCCAAGTCTCCTAGACCAGTGGCGAACACTCTACGAACCATATAACTGCGTACAAATTATTGGTATTAGATAGAAATACTTGAAATCGTATAAATTTGAAATGATACAAATAATGTACTCATATTAGATGTATAGGGTAGGAATATTTGAAACCATATCACCGTGTGTATATCGTTTTTTGTTAAGAATAGTTATTAAAAGCAATAAGTTTTTATAGAAATTATCATTTGTGACTTGAAACCATGCAACTGTGTACAAATATATGGTTATTATTATACAATAATAACTGCTATAAACCATTAATCCAGTCGGCTGGGGATGTGGAATACGCCGATTGCATCTCTGCAGAGAGATAAGACACCCTCCCCAACGAGTGTCTTGGATATGACACTAAACCATCTGATAGTGGGGCTCCAGTCCTAGAACTTTGGGAAATGAGGATTTTTTCTTCATTTCAATTTCTTCCAGCTCCACTCGGACCCTGAGTGATATTACCCGTAAGGGCCCCAATTATTGGTCAAATGGAACTGTTTAATAATGTACTGTGTACAAACAAAAGACTGATGTTAAATTTAATTGTAATGGTTACATAGCAATTCTTATAACCATTTAATTGTGCGCAAATAAAACTATTACTTTAGAGAAGCAAATGAACCCTGGCTTGTTTAAAATGATACCTACACACTATTCGTTTATAAATAATGTATCTTATATATGTAAAAACTGGGGTAAATAATATCTCACACGAGAAATCCTAGACGTGGCTAAGAACACGAAATCTTAAGAGAGAAACAGAATCTCTCCTAATTGCAGCACAAAACAACGCCGTAAAAACCAATCATATGAAAGTAAGAATAGATAAGATGCAACAAAATAGCAAATAATAGGTTATGTGGTGATGGAGACAAAACCATCATAAGTGAATGAAGCAAATTAGCACAGAAGGAGTATAAGACTTGACAGGAATGGGAAGGCAAGGTGATCCACTGTGAGATGTGCAAGAAATTTAAATTTGACCATTCGACCAAATGGTACACGTATATGCACAACCCAGCATCTGTCCAAGAGAATGACACACAGAAACTCCTATGGGACTTTGACATACAAACAGATCACCTAATATCGGCCAGAAGATCAGACCTAATAATATTCAACAACAACAACAACAACAACAACAAAATTGCAAAATTGTCCCGGCTGACCACAGAATAAAACTGAAAGAATGTGAAAAGAAGGATAAGTACCTTGACCTTGCCAAGGAATTGAAAAAAATTAATGAACATGACGGTGACAATTATACCGATCATGATTGGTGCTTTTGGTAGTCACCAAATGATCATTAAAGGACTGGAGGATAAAGAAATATAAGGACGAGAGACCATCCAAAATACTACATTATGGGTCAGAATACTGGGAAGAGTCCTGGAGACTTGAAGAGACTTGCTGTCACTGAATCTTCAGTAAAAGACTATCAGCTAACGCTGATGTGAAAAACTCTCAAAGAGTGAATAATAATTATAGATATAAATAATGATAAATAAGGGTTTATTTACTGCAAAAACCAACCGTGAAACTATGAGCAAACAAACGATTATTATTATGAGATAGGAATAGTTTCTTGAAACCAAATAACTATGAGCAAGCAAATAATTATTGTTGATTGGGAATGATTACGTAAAAGCAGATATTTTTATATAAATCATCTGTATTATGATAAGAATACTGGAAACTATGCAACTCAGTGCAAATTATTTGTATAAGATAGGAATACTTGATATCATAACTATGTGCAAAAAAATTCTGAAGAAGAATATACAACAAATGTACATTAAAAGATAGAATGTACACGTTTCCCTAACTTCTTTGTATAAAATAACCACAAACGGATTGACATGTCGTTAAAATCAATCAATGAAGAAATTAATCAAGTGATTGGCCAATCACGAAATGGGTGGAAGCAAATGAATGGTATTTTTCCAAAGTAAAAGCAACCTCTACCATATTTACCAAACCCTCCGCTCGGGCAGGATATGACACAAGGTCAGTTTTAAGCGGTGTTAACAGGTTTGAATTCAGAGTTTTCCTTCTCCTAGACTAGCTGCCTCGCCAAGGCTAAAGAACCTAGTCTGCCCTACTATTTACCCATAGCTGGAGGGAGAATTATTGGATTCATACCTTTCCCAAAGTTTATTAGTGCTATGTAAAATGCAATCAGCCTCGTCCAGGATTTGAACTCGTATCGCCGTATCCATTTCCTACGACGCTAACCATTATACCACGGGCACCTCCACTAAAAGCAACCTCGACTGAAGAATATTTGTTTTCTTTTTTAGGGAATTGATAATCTAATAAATTTGTTTTGTGTTCCCTTTGTTCTTTATTCCGTGTATTTATATCTCTGATAAGAACAGATTATCATTCCTTTCAAGAGCACCCACAATCCCTCCACCAAAAGCTGAATTCCTTTTATTTTACTTCAGATTTGATTTTATGCAGCATCTTGTTCATTACGGAGGGGTTGGGTAAATGTAAACTCTAAAAAGAGGAGAAGCTCCCTCCTGTAGCGCAGACCTATCCTTACTGTTCCTTCTCCATATTTTCTGCCCTGCCCACCCGTAGACATGTATAATAAATAAATAAATAAACAAGTAATTTACAGGTTGTGTGGTCATAGGGTGTTTGGTAGTTAGTTATAGCTGGTTGATTGGTTGATTGATTGGTTGGTTGGTCGATTTTTGGATTGATTGGTTGGTTTTTTGATTAGTTGGTTGGTTGGTGGGTGGTTTTTTGATTGGCTGTTGTTTTATTAGTTTGGTTTTTGGTTGATTAATTACTTTGTTGTTTGGTTGGTTGATCGATTGGTCGGTTGGTTGGTTGGTTGGTTGATCGATAGGCTGACTGATTGGTTGGTTGTTGGTTGATTGATTGAATGGTTGTTTGATTGATTGGTGGTTAGGTTTGTTAGTTGTTTGATTGGTTGTTTGTGCTTGTTAGTTGGTTGGCTGATTGGTTGATTGATGGATTGGTTGGTTGATTGATTCATTGGTTGTTTGATTGCTTGGTCGATTTATTGATTGGCTGGTTATTTGTTTGATTGATTTTTTGTTCGTTGATCAATTGATTGGTTCGTATTGATTGGTTGGTTGGTTGGTTTATTGGTTGTTTCATTGACTGACTGGTTGGTTGGTTAGTTGGTTGATTGATTAATTAGTTGATTGGTAGGTTGGTAGATTGGTTGGTTTTGCAGTAGGACTACATTTTTGGAAGTGGAGTATTTAATGTCCTAGTCACTCTTTTTACCCTGGTGGTAAACAAACATATGACTTCAAGTTACTAATGATACATAATACTCTTAATCAATTGTGTAACATAGCCATACATGAATATGTGAAACGTACATAGAATGTTCATAACTCATATATAGATAACATAGGAATCCCGAAACACAAAAAACACTTACGACTTCTCAGTTCAGGTACGAAACTGTTTTATTACCTTTGATTTAAAAGGTTTTTCGACATAAAGAAGAGAGATACCATCTTTCTAGGCTTACTTTTCCATCTGCTCCTAACCACGTGCGACACCTGCCCAAGGCCTCGGTTAGCAAGCAAAAGTCAACCTTCTTCTTTCGACCGCAAAACTCAACTAACTGACTTTTCTCAAATCTCAGCCCACGCTTCCGGTGCGTGACGTCACTCACATCCCTGGTTACATCTTTTATCCGGGATTTTTATTGTGACATCTCTGAATGACACGTCCGCTCCGCGCGCGCGCGTGAACACCTGCGCACATGTTTGCACCTAACTAACCCATGCACTGAGTCGAAAGGTTCTCAGCCTAACTAAATCCAATGACAAGATATATAAAACGAAATCCCTGGGCCATTATATTACAATTGTAGTTTCAAGTGTTCTTTATATGAATAATTTACACATAGTTAAATGGTACGAAGAATTCCAATCTACAAAAAGTCTATTTAATTAAATGTGAACACATATAATCGGTGGAAAATAACAGCTTACATTAACATTAAATATCCCAACAATGTAGACGTATAAAAAAATTAACAGTCCCAGTCAACACCGACTGCATTTATGCAGAGGAATAAGACCCCTTCAACGAGTGTCCTGATGATGACATTAAATAATCTGATGGTGACGCTCCAGCAATACAGGACTTTTAGGGAAACCATAGTACTAATTTATTGCCATCGCTCCAAGATCCACTCTGGTCCGAAGTGGTAGCACCTCAAAGGCTCCTATCTATGGGTCAAATTGAACTGTTTTACATTTAAGCTGCGAGCACACAAATAACTTATGCTAAATTCAAATGTTTGAAATAGAACTCTTTGATCATTTAACGGTATGTATATTCAAAATTAACTTACAAATCATTTATTTAATAGTTATGTAAAAACATGATTTGGCATTAAATAAACAACAATGATTGATAAAACTAATTAAACTTTTCAAATAGTCCGACACGATATTTAAAGCACGCATCATTCGAAAGAAACCACAACAACTTGCATATTTGTTGATAATTCGTATATTAGTCGGGCTGAGAACTTTTCAATATTCTTTCATAACGAGAAACTTTTTCTATGACCTTTCATAATCCTTTTTATAATCGTCTAGCTGTTATTTCATATGGAATTCTCGGTTTTCTTTCGTAGCTGGAAATACCCTTATTCTCCGTAGGTGTATACGGGTGTAAGCGGTGCTTTCAATAAGTTTCCAGGCTTTTTTCTACAGGCATTTACAATTGTTGTAGACTCTTGAAGATTCAGTATACTAATTCTATACATCTTATGAGATGACTGACTAATATTTATGATTTCACGTTCAAAGGAACAGCTACAGCAGGATTTGGAATACACCCTACTAAAGCCTGGTTGTCACAGCTGGTGAATTTCAAAAATGCAATGAGCACACTAAGAAGAGCGATATGCAATAAAATTCTGTTTTAAACTCGGAAAAAATGCAACAGAAATGTATGGAATGCTTCAGACTGCTTTTCGACCATCTTGCATGAATCGAGCATTAGTTTTTGAGTGGCATAAGAGATTCAAGGAAGCCAGGGAGTCTGTGAGGGAGGATGAGAGGTGTGGGAGGAGTAAGGAAGTCCGAACACCAGAGTTGATTGGCCAAACAGTTAGGGGTAGGGTTACTAAGCTGAGGTTTTAAGGGAGTTCAGGAAGAGATTCCGTCGGAAGAGGCCAGCACTCTTGACATCGGGTCACTGACATTTCCACCAGGACAACTCCATCTTTGTCACAGACTATTTGACTAAGATGGGTATCAAGTCAGTTCCTCACCACCACTATAGTCCAAACTTTGCTCCCAGTGACTTTTGGTTATTCCCTAAGCTCAGAGGCTGTCGTTATGAGAGAATTGAGGAGATGAAAGAGGCTGTAACGAGGGTCATTGACACGCTCACACAAGAGGACTTCCATGGGGCCTTCCAGAAGTAGCTGGAACTGTACAAAAAGGGCACTGCGGCCGGTGGAGATTACTTCGAAGAATTACAAGAATTTTATGTGTGTACTATCAATAAAATTGCACAAACGAAAAAAAATCTGGAAACTTATTTAATGATCCTCGTGTGTGTGTTCATACACACGCACACACACACACACACACACACACAACAGAGACGTAGTATTACTTGTTTCAGTCATTCAACAGAATGGGAAGAATGTCTTTTTTTTCTATTACTGCCAATTTTCAAATGCAAAAATAGAAAGGGTGGTAATAAACATTTTGACAGTAAAGGAAAGAAAGAATGGAATATTGTTGAAAAGAGGAGAAAAATTGAACGAAAACGAGGAGGAGTGGAAACTTTGAAAAACAAGGAAGAAGAAAAAAGAAAAGATATGAATGTGGGTGGGTGTGCAATCAACGGATATCCATGTTGACAATGTGAGAATCAAAAGCAATAAAAGACAGAGGAAGAGAAAGAAGAAAAGAAAAAGAAAGCACCAAAGTTTTATGGGAGAGAAAACAAACGGATAAAGGATCCAGTGATTGATAGATATGTTAACAGATAGAAGCATAGACTAAGATAGATAGATACTGAAAAACATTAGATCAGAGATAGATAGATAGATAGATAACTACGCAACTCGCATAGATAGATAGATAGATAGATAGATAGATAGATCACTACGCAACACGCATAGATAGATAGATAGATAGATAGATAGATAGATCACTACGGAACACGCATAGATAGATAGATAGAAAGATAGATAGATAGATAGATAGATAGATAGATAGATCACTACAGAACACGCATAGATAGATAGATAGATAGATAGATAGATAGATAGATAGATAGATAGATAAATAGATAGATCACTACGCAACTCGCATAGATAGATAGATCACTACGCAACACGCATAGATAGATAGATAGATAGATAGATCACTACGCTACTCGCATAGATAGATAGATAGATAGATCACTACGCAACATGCATAGATAGATAGATAGATAGATAGATCACTACGCAAAACGCATAGATAGATAGATAGATAGATCCCTGCATTTCAAATAGGAAACAAAAATGTTAAACAAAGCAGGAAAATATTAAAACAATTGAAAGCCCTGAAGAGGGAAACGATATGAAAAAGCTGTAATACATGAAAAAAAAAGACAAAAAAAAAAGAAGCTGAAAGGAAAATAAGATCGATAAAAAAAGAAGAAAAAAGAAGACGAGAGAAACCAACCAATCCCAAAGAGCGATTGAAAATGTGTTTGAAAAATCCGATTATTGTCCGTAATTTGCTTGTTTTGCCAGTGATAAATTGCGGGAAGATTTATTTGCCAACTCGTCGGGCACTTCAAAACAGACAAAGATGATGGGAGAGAAAAAGACTGAGTGAGAAAGAGAGGAAGAGAGGGGGAGATAAAGAGAGAGAAAGAGAGAGAGAAAGAGAGTTAAAATGGCCGTCAGGCATTGCTTGCATTTGTCGGAATCTGCATAGAAAATCGAGGCGGTTAAAGAGTCGGTTGGGGGGATCCTCGTGGTGTAATGGTTAAAGCGGTGAACTGCGGAATCGTCGTAAGCGAGTTCGAACTCCAGTCGCTCTATTACATTCCTTTTCCGACAAATATCCTTGGGAAAGATATGAACCCCACCTATTCTACCAGCTATGGATTAAATAGTACCACTGCTGTTCTTTTAGAAGTGGGGCTTCAGCAATAAATAACCTACAAAGGTTGATATGCCATTAAACAAAGAAACGAAACGAACGAGGGGGTTAAATGAAAATATGAAAATGGAATTTTCTTACGAAATATTTCTCCTGAAAAATTTTATTTTTATGCGATAAAATAAGATTTCAGTAGAATATGAACATTGAGTTGTATCTATTGATGGTCGTTGGTGCAGAAAGTATAAAGCAGCTTTATCTGAAAGATCCGTCTCGACCCAAAGAAATAGTGTTTAGGAACATCGTTGAGCAATTTGTTTGCTGTCTGGATTAAAGAATTAACTTTCAACTAAAGATCGTTATGAAGAGTTACCTGATATTGCAGAGAAATAAAAGACAACTGGCTATTTTTGAAGAAGAAGAAGAAGAAGAAGAAGAAGAAGAAGAAAAAGAGGAAACATGAAAAGAGAAGAAGAAGAAAGAGAAGAAGAAGAAGAAGAAGAAGAAGAAGAAACAGTAGAAGAAGAAAAAGAAACAAGAGAAGAAGAAGAAGAAGAAGAAGAAGAAGAAGAAGAAACAGTAGAAGAAAAAAAAGAAGAAACAAGGAAAGAGAAGAAGAAGAAGAAGAAGAAGAAGAAGAAGAAGAAGAAGAAGAAGAAGAAGAAGAAGAAGAAACAAGGAAACAGAAGAGAAGAAAAAGAAACAAAGAAGAAATAATGATGAAGAAGAAGAAGGAGAAAACAAGAACAACAACAATAACACCAGCAACAAAATCAACCACCTCACCCAGAAAAACAGGAAATTAAAAAAGAAGAGGAGAACGAAGAAGAAGAGGAGAACGAAGAAGAAGAAACAGCAAAGGCAACCACCACCACCACCACCACCACCACCACCACCACCATTAAGAGAATTTATTAACAATGAATCTTTTTTTTAAATCCCCACTATAATGGGAGAATGAGATTCCAGCAAAACAGGGCCTTCCGGACAATCCTTTAAGAAAGACATTTACATAACTACAAAAAAATACAATAAGTTTCCAGACTTTTTTGTTCAGGCATTTAAAATGGATGTAGACTCTCGAAAATTCAGTATGTTATTGCTATACATATTATAAGATGTTCAGTCATCTCATAAGATGTATAGCAATAACATACTGAATTTTCAAGAGTCTACAACAATTTTAGATGCCTGGACAAAAAAGTCTGGAAACTTATTGAAGGCAACACGTATATATAAAAAGATAGAAAGATCGGAACAGATGAAGACGGATCGACAAGAATGAATCGACAAACAGATATGAACAAAGATAGATCGATAGATAGATAGGAACGTAAAAAGATAGATAGTTAGGCTTTAGCGAGAATTGAACTGCAAACGGTCTTGTCCCGAGTTAGAACAAGCGTTATCACAACCACATGTAAATCCTTCAACATTCTCTTTAAGGAGAAACACTTGAAGTTTATAAAAATTTTCACAAGACCAGATTTGTAATCCCTGGTCTGATCGTGGGAGTACTTATCATATAGCGTGTTTTCGAGCCCATCGCTCTCCAGGTTTACAACTTATTTGAATTCAGAATTTTACTTCCAACGGGTTAAAGAATCCAGTCTGCCCTACCCATGACTGGAAGGAGAATAATTACATTCGTACGCTACCCAAGAGTATTAATGCTATGTGTAATGGAAAGAGTCCTGTTCAGGTTTAAACTCAGTTCACGTTGTCTGTTTTCTACAATAATAACCATTTTGCAGCGAACAGTTATAATCAAGTCATAACCAAGGAAACAAGACATTTTGACGTTACGATAAACATTTCGTAGGAGTTAGTGTCTAAACATTCTAACCATCCCTCATATAGTTACTCAAGAATTACTTCCAAGGTTTGGTTTCGGTTTGGTTTCTTTGCTTAACGGCACATCAACCTTTGAAGTTTATTTAATGCCAAAGCCATCCTTCTAGAAGAACAGTAGTGGTACTATTTAACCCATAGCTGGGAGGATAAGGGGGTTCATACCTTTCCCAAGGGTATTTGCCCGAAAGTGAACGTAATAGCGCGACTGGAATTCGAACACATAACAAGAACTATATATATATATATATATATATATATCACGGATTTTCTTGACTCTCTCTCTCTCTCTCTCTCTCTCTCTCTCTCTATCCGTCCCAATCATCCAGCACCGCCTGCAGGTCTTTCAAACTACATCCAGTGTCTGCATGTTATATTTTGACCTTCGACCCGGCCCAAAAATACTATTCCAAGGTAATACACCGGAAGGAAGTGACACATTCCAACGGCCAGTAATCGAAAGAGATCGCGTGGGCGGATTAAGGCTTATGATATGGGACAAGATGAAGGTTTCATTGTGCCATTACAGTCATGCGCCGGAAGAGAGTAACCTCTGAACTGCATGACAGTTATTTCCGCTTGATGACGATTAAACATTCGATTTCAAAGATCCAGTAGGCGATCGTGTGGGCGTTGAGTTATTATTTAACTCAGTTGAGTTTGGGTCCCAGAGCAGTTGCCAGCCGAATTCCAGACAGTAGAGACCAGGTGTGGTAGGGAAGGCCACACCCGACCAAGGGGGCACTCGGAAACCCCCCAATGCAGTTGCCAGCAGACTCCCAGAGAGTTAGAGACGAGATGTGGTAGGGAAGGCCACACCCGACCGAGGGGGACCTCGGAAACCCCCGATGCAGTTGCCAATCGAATTCCAGACAGTAGAGACCAGATGTGGTAGGGAAGGCCACACCCGACCGAGGGGGCACTCGGAAAACCCCCGAAGCAGTTGTCAGCAGACTTCCAGACAGCTAGAGACCAGATGTGGTAGGGAAAGCTACACCCGACCGAGGGGGCACTCGGAAAACCCCCGAAGCAGTTGTCAGCAGACTTCCAGACAGCTAGAGACGAGATGTGGTAGGAAAAGCCACACCCGACCGAGGAGGCCTTTGGAAAGCCCCGATGGAGTGGACCCCAACATCAGGAGAAAGACACAACGTGACGGTCATAACAGTGGGGTCAAAATATGAAGTTTACGTTCGGTCTCCAGCATCCTCTCACATGCAAACCCTTAAACAACCCTTTCGAACCCTTGTAATAAAGTGAGAGGTAAATATATTTGAAAAGAAGTATTCCGGCGTTTTCCTTCATGCGTCTGTCTTTGATGTTGTGTCGTTGTGATGCTGAATGATGATGTAGATGACTATATAACATGCAGAGCACTTACTAAAAAAAGTCTTGCTAGTTCGCCAACACAAGCACGTCCTTTGTTGGTTGGTGGTTTTGTTTTACAGCATATCAACCCTATCTGGGCCATTTAAAGCCGAATAAAATTTCAAACAATTCAGTTTAGTATAAGTATAGTTTTTGTTTACAAACACTTAAATGTCCAAAACAGTTCAGTTAAATGTTAAAACAATTCTATTTAAAACAATTCAGTATTGCGTAAGTAAAAGTTTAGTTCTATTTGACCCATAGATTGGAACCTATCAAGTGATACATCTCCGGCTTAGAGTGGACCAGGGAGTGATGGCAACGAAGCGGTACTCCGCATTCCCCAAAGCTCCAGCATTACTGGAACCTCACTATCAGATTATTTTGTGTCATATCCAGGATATTAGTTGTGGGAGTCTTACCCATCAGCCGAGATGCAGTCTGTCGATTCTATAGCTTCAACGGACTGGGCAAGTCAACTCCATGTGTAGGGATCTATCCTTAGAAGACCGCCGCTCATGAGTTCGTCCTGACCCTATTGTAAAAAAATATCGAGGCAGGAGCAGACAGATTATCTTTTTCTATTTCATTGTTTTTATAAGTAAATGTTGCCCTTTCTAAAACTTCGGAAGTTTATAAGTAAATTTAAGGCTTCAATTAAATAAGTGAGAGTTACCGAACATCGAGTTATTTGTTAAAATGTTTTTCGTCGTCGAACGGTAAACTCCAACTTTTTATTCCCTCTTCTACTGGAAAACAGGATAAAAATAACCCACAAAGAACGTCTAATGTACAAAAACAACAACAAAAAAAAAGAACAAGAAAAAAGACTTCCGCTACAAAGAAATTAGTCCCCCATCCTGCAACATTTGAAAGAGTGAAGAAATTATTTTACCACTGACGAAAATGGGTAGCCGAAAAAGTCTAATATTAATATTACTAACCATAAAACCTGAGAAAAATTAAAACAAAAATAAATATAATATATATATATATATATATATATATATAGCCTTGTTTAGCACTCAGTACGATAAAGTACGGATCAAGGGTAATTTGTAGCAATCCAGTGAAAGGAATTGAGCCTTCCCCTCCACCTTGGTGTAGTAGCTATTAAAAAAGGAGCCTTCGGGTCATTCTTAACTTATATATCGTACTTATTTGTTTACCTATTTTAGACTATAGCGTAGTCCATTTCTTTTTTTAAGATAATTTTTCAGAAATATTGAATTTGGTAAGAAAATAATAGAGAAAAAACTTCATTTTGATCATATAATGTTCCATGAGAAATAACAAAATTTTTGTATCATTCGTTAAGAAAAAAATTAACTTAAAAATTGCTTCACTGAATACCACACACACACACACACACACACATATATATATATATATATATATATATATATACAGTGTGGAACGATAAAATTATCGCCCTAGAAAAGACGACATGATTCCATTTCCGTTTAATGAAAACCGGTTTTCTTTTTTTTTGTTGCAGACCATCTACTTGTTGGCCAGTTGTGTACCAATACCAAGAGCGATAGGAACTTTCTATCATGTCTGAAAGTGACACAATGTTCAACCAGCGAGATCGGAGATGCACCGCTGTACAACCCAGGCTCTCTACCGATCCAAGTTATGACAACAGGGTCCAAGTTATGACCATACTGGATTGCCACAAATAACAGGGACGTGTCCAGGGTGATGAAAACAAAGTTTCCGGCTACGGTTATGATCTTTGGTGTGGTTTCAAGTGAGGGCCATATCATGCCAGCTCACATCTTCGAAGTCGGCTTGAAAGTCAACACTATAGTGAACCTGGATGTGCTGAAGAGTGTTGTGATTTCCTGGTGCAATCAGGTGGCCGGTGGCAGACCCTGGGTGTGGCAGCAGGACTCGAGGCTGGCCCACAAGTCCAAAGAGACCCAGGCTTGGCTTCAGATGGAGTGATACGACTTTCTACCCTTATCTCACTAGTCCCCCCCTTCTTCCCCGACCTGAACCCGCTGGACTACTTCGTTTGGTCATACGTCGACAACATCACCAACATGGCTTCCCACAACACCAAAGCCTGACTGATCGCCGCCATTCGCTGAGTATTCGCCGAGCTCCCGACGGCGCTTGTGGAAAAGGTATACTCCCAGTTCCGGATCCGTATCGAGGCAGCGACTGAGGCTGAAGGCGGCAGCTACATTGAATAGATGTCAGCTCTACTACATAATCAAGATAGCTGAATTGAATGTCGTTTTCTTTAGGACGACAATTTTATCGTTCCACCCTATATATATATATATATATATATTCGTATGTATGTCTGTATGCATAGCAGTATATATGTATGTATACACATGCATATATATATATATATAGTGTGTGCATTTACTATGGTACGTAGGTTATTTTTCTACTCCTGTACATATGTATATACCCACACATGAATATAGTTCAGTTCATAATTGTAAACGTAAGACATTCACGTATACATTAGTATACACACTTGTGAGTGCACGTTTATCGATAACAAAAGTATTATTCATTTCTATGATCTAAGTACAATTTACTTATATGCTATTTTTGTAAAGAATAACAACTAATACACACACACACGTATATATATATATATATATATATATATAGATATATATATATATATATATATTCACATCGTGTTCGTTAACGGATAATAAAGTTCAAGTTTCGTGTGATTGTAATGTCGGCAAACAGTATATGGTCAATTGTTTGTGTCACTATATGATAAGCTGATTGAAATGAGAGGTAATTTACGAAAAAGGACACTTGTGCTCAAAATGATTTCCCTTGTGATGATGATCAAGATACTTCCACCAATTGGCTTGCTACAACTGCTTATATATATATATATATATATATATATATATATATATATTGAAACATTAAGTACGTAATTATTCGAATGTCTAAGAAAATTGCTGGGCGTCTACAAAAGCAATACCCACTTTCAATCGGGATTAAAAAAACAATTTAAAATAGTGATATATTCACACACACACACACACACACACACACAAATGCGCCACACACATAAACAAACACACACTCTTATATTTATGTATACTTTCACACACACACACACACACACACACACACACAAATGCGCCACACGCATAAACAAACACACACTCTTATATTTATGTATACTTTCACACACACACACACACACACACACAAATGCGCCACACGCATAAACAAACACACACTCTTATATTTATGTATACTTTCACACACACACACACACACACACACACATGCGCCACACGCATAAACAAACACACACTCTTATATTTATGTATACTTTCACACACACACACACACACACACACACACACACACAAATGCGCCACACGCATAAACAAACACACACTCTTATATTTATGTATACTTTCACACACACACACACACACACAAATGCGCCACACGCATAAACAAACACACACTCTTATATTTATGTATACTTTCACACACACACACACACACACACACACACACACACAAATGTTCCACACGCATAAACAAACACACACTCTTATATTTATGTATACTTTCACACACACACACACACACACACACACACATATATATATATATATATATATTGGAAGAAAGAGAGAGCGAGACTAAAGAAGAGTGTGTGGTTGAGAAACGTTGACTGGACAATCAATTTCATAACTCGCTTTATCTGCAAAAATGCGCAAGGATAGGTTGGTTGGTTGGTTGGTTGGATTTATGGCATATCAACTGTAATAGGTAATTTACTACTAAATCCTACTTATAAATATATATTAGATGAATATTATTAGTTACCGAATTCTTTATAGAAATAATTCGGTTACAAATCATTTTTATTGAATATATAAGAAGGATTTCCATTAATCTTCAGTTACTTCATTAACGCACACACATGATTAAACAATTCTATATGATCCATAGACGGAACCCTAACATGTACTACCACACCGGTTCACAGTTAACCAGGAAGTATTAGCACTGAATACGTACTCCATATTCCCTAGATTCCAGGACTGAAGCTTTACTTTCAGATTGTTTTGTGTCATCTCAATGGCACGTTGCGTGGGGTTTCACCTGTCTGCTGATATGAAGTCGGTGCATTATATAACACTAATCGAATGGGCAAAACTCGAGCTATAAAAACATGCTGATAGATAGATAGATAGATATGAATTGCCGAAAATGAACTAAATGACACACATTTTCAGACTAGCTAGCAATGTAGATATATATCTATGAATATTAACATAGATAGATAGATAGATAGATAGATATGAATTGCCGGAAATGAACCAGAAGATACACATTTTCAGACTAGCTAGCAATGTAGATATATATTTAAGAATATAAACGTACATAGATAGATAGATAGATAGATAGATTTCAAATCCTGGCCGAAACTGATTGCATTTCACATAGCACTAATTCCCTTGGGAAAGGTATGAATCCAATTATTGTCCCTCCAGCTATGGGTAAATAGTAGGGCAGACTAGGTTCTTCAGCCTTGGTGAGGCAACTAGTCTAGGAGAAGGAAAACTCTGAATTCAAACCTGTTGAACCTTGCTTTAAAACTGACCTTGTGTCATATCCTGCCTGAGCGGTGGGCTTGGTAAATATGGATAGATAGATAGATAGATAGATAGAATAAGCAGAAACCGATAGATAGATATATAGATAGATAGATTTTAGCAGATTAAAAATCAAACAACGACCTTCATTTTACAGTTTAAATCATTTAATTCGCAGGAAGATTTATAGCCGCAAATAAATCGACATAAACTACAAACTTAGCAAACCCTGCCATTAAGAACTGCTTATTCCGTTTGAAGAGTTAACAGTCACATCATGGTACGCATCAACATTTATATTGGTACAAGTGGTTTCAATTTAAAAATGACCTTCTCCTAGACTGGTTGGCAGACCAGGGTTTAAAAGAATATCAACAGCCTACCTTAGGAAGAAAAAAAAAAGAATTAATACTTTCTTAACAGCACGAGAGGGTGTTTAACCACTAACAGTTTCGTTCTGGATTTGAACTTGCGTAATCACATCCACAAGCAAATCCTTCAACATTCTCTTTTTATGGAAACACTTGAAGTTAATTAAAAGCTTTTGCGGCCACAAAATTTCTTATCTTCCATCTGTTTGCCAATAACTTTTGCTGTCGTGAAGATATTTTGTGTTTGAATCGAGGCAAACGAATCATGTTAATATGGTATAACTGCATTTCATAACATTTTGAGAAAATATAAATAAAACGACAATCGATCTACGACTGATGGATCAAACTAGAAAAAAAGGATGCTTGTCGAAGGGTAAAAATACCTGGAAAACATTTATATCCGAAAATACGAGGATCATTAAATAAGTTTCCAGGCTTTTTTCGTATGGGCACTTTTATTGATAGTATACACATGAAACTCTTGTCCCCTTTGAAGTAATCTCCTGCGGCCGCAATGCACTTATTGTACCGTTCCAACAACTTCTGGAAGGCCCCATGGAAGTCTTGTGTGAGCGTGTCAATAAACTTCGTCACAGCCTCTTTCATCTCCTCAATTGTCTCCTAACGACAGCCTCTGAGCTTAAGTTACAGGGTGCAAGGTCTGGACTATAGGAAGGCTGAGGAACTGTCTTGATGCCCATCTTGGTTAAATAGTCTGTGACAAGGATTGAGGAGTGGACTGGTGTATTGTCCTGGTAGAAATGCCACTGACCCGATTTGAAGAGAGCTGGCCTCTTCCGATAGAATCTCTTCTTGAATTCCCTTAAAAACTCAACATAGTAACCCTAACCCTAACCCTTTATCCAATCAACTCAGGTCTATTGACCTCCTTACTCCTCCCACACCTCTCATCATCCCTTACAGACTCCCTGACTTCCTTGAATCTCTTATGCCACTCAAAAACTGATGCTCGATTCATGCAAGATGGTCGAAAAGCAGTCTGAAGCATTCCATACGTTTTTGTGGCTTTTTTCCCAAGTTTAAAACAGAATTTTATTGCATATCATTCTTCTAAAGTGTCCTCACGTCCAGATTGCATTTTTGAAATTTACCAGCTGTGACAATCAGGCTTTAGTAGCGTGTATTCAAATTCCTGCTGTAGCTGTTCATTTGAACCTGGAATCCTAAAAAATCGGTCAGTCATCTTATAAGATGTATAGCAATAACGCACTGAATTTTCAAGAGTCTACGACAATTTTAAATGCCTGCACAAAAAAAGTCTGGAAACTTATTGAGGGCACCACATATACATATACATATATATATGTGTGTCTGTGTGTCTGTGTGTGTGTTGTCCTGATTAGGAAATTACCCTGCAATTACTGATGAGGTTCTAGTTCGGGAGCTCACGGTATTGTGGAATACCCCTTCGTTTTGATTATTCCCAGGTCCATTTTAAACCGAAGTGGTAGAACCCATTAGGACCCGATATAACTGACTACAGATTTTTTTTGTCCAGTCAATTGGAGCTGTAGAATACACTAACTGCTTCTCTGCAGAAGAGTAAGACCCCCACTAACGAGTGTCCTGGACATGACACTAAACAGTCATATGGTGAGGTTCCAGCAATAGTGGAGCTCCAGGAAATGCGGCGTGCCTCAATATTGCCGTCGCTCCCTGGTCCACTTTGGTTCAGTGCGGTAGGATCCTATCTATCGAACTAAACTGTGCTTATGCTAAACTGAATTGTTTGAAATAAATTGTTTTTAACATTGAAACTGCGTACTCATGCTAAACTGAATTGTTTGAAAATGAACTGTTTTGACTTTCAATTGTTTGTAAAAAATAGATATATACTTAGACTAAACTGGGTTGCTTGAAATTTCATTCGGCATTAAATGATCCAAAATGAGTTGATACCCAGTAAAACCAACCAACCAACCAACCAACCAACAAAGTATTTTTTATCAGTAAGGAATGCTTTATACAATATTACTATGAATATACAAAGTTTATTATTATTGGAACCATATCGTTGTGTACAAAGTATAATGTATCAAATACCGGCTTTAGATAACCCGTGAGGTATTCATAGGCCGTTAAAGAAATAATCCAAGCACCCATGGGGTTGAGCACTCTGGCGAAGGAATTTACGGCTGCCGCTCGCATAATGCAAAGCTCTTCGAACGAATTGAGCTCTTTGGTATCCGGTAAGGTATAAAATGTAAACAAACGAACGCTACTACTTAATACCTTATAATTCCCTAGCTGACGTGGTACGCTTGTGGGCCGAGCGGTCTGATACTATGTCTAACGTAAAGTTGGGCGTGTTTTGATCCCTTCTTCAAGCGTCCTACGTGTCTAGCCACACTGAAGAGTTGTGAAACAATGAAACGGTCTGTCTGTGGATGACAATATATATATATATATATATATATATATATATATATATATATATAAAGAGAGAGAGAGAAGTAGATCGAGGAACAGATAGAGATAAAAATACTGATAAGATATTCCTAAGAAAGTTTCTTTTTGTGTCATTTTTTTTTAATTGTTCTCAATTGGATCTTAAAAGTTTTTGTAAAAAGAAATTTATTTAGAAAGTTTTAATAATAGTTTTTTTAAAAGTGTTGATATGAAAGAAATTTATATAGAAATGTTTTAAATAGTTTTTATAGGTGTTGATAAAAAAAGAATTATTTACAAAATGTTGTAATAATTTTTTAAAAGTGTTGATATAAAGAAAAATTTTGGAATATCTTTTACAATTGTTGATATGTTATAAAGAAAAAGACTGCTAATGAAAAGACTGCTAATGAAAAGACTGCTAATGAAATGGTGTCGTAATAAGGTGTCCCTCGCTGAATGGATGTTATTTTTGGTATGCAAGTGTCTTTAAATCTCCTGTATTACGATCTCTGATATCGTAGACACCTGGCGCCATGCTTTACATTTGGGAGAATACATATATATATATATAATATATATATATATATATCAGTCTATTCACACACATTGTGAATAGGTTGAGAAAGATAATGATTGATGCATATATATATATATATATATATATATATATATATATATATATATATATATACTTATTTTGGCAGCATTTCTTCATTAATACATATTTCGTTGAACATGATAGACATTTTTTGTCAACATATTTTTTGTCGATCCTTTCGTATTGCCAAATAATATTCGGCGGGAATTGGTTGATGTATCTTACATAATTATTTATTTTTCACGTACTGTCTATTATGTTCAACGAAAATATATATATATATATATATATATATATATATATATATATATATATATATATATATATATATAAATCAGCCTATTTACACTTACACCTATACACTTATCTATCTATCTATCTATCTATCTGCAGTCACTATTAAAGTAGAAAAATAGCCTTTTCAGATGGAATTTCTTATTAATAATTCCAGCAACCGTTTCAGTAAATTTTTAAAAATCGTAGCTCTTTTTTAACATTTGTGATTAATTAAACTTAAAATATGCCATATGCAGCAACAATACAAAAAAAATGTGAGGAACTCTCGGAAAGACCAATCTTAACTTCGAGGCATATTGACTCTTCAACACATTCGAAAAATAATAACAATAATAAGACTCTTCATGCTGAATACATGTAAAAATGTTACTGTATATCAATACAATTTTTTTCATTTATTATGCCCCTAGGCCTCCATGTCAATGCACACAAAACGGAACATATGTGCTATAATCAAACAGGTGACATCTCCACACTAGACGGAACCCCTCTTAAACTAGTAGACAAATTCACTTACCAAGGAATCTCATCAACCGAAAAGGACATCGACACGAGGTTAACGAAGGCATGGACAGCTATCAATAGGCTATCCATCATATTGAAATCAGACCTAACCGATGAAATCAAACGCAGTTTCTTCCAGCCAGCTGTCGTATCGATACTGCTGTATGGATGCACTACATGGACTCTAACAACACGGCTGGAGAAGAAGCTAGACGGCAATTACACAAGAATGCTGCGAGCAATCTTGAACAAGTCCTGGCGGCAACACCCCACAAGACACCAACTATACGGCCTCCTATCCCGAAAACTATACAAGTTAGACGAAC
>OY757930.1:82723667-82746167 GCA_963585895.1 Sepioteuthis lessoniana | reverse complement strand
AAACCAGGGTTACAGACAATATTCCATGAATTGAATGTATATATATATATCTAATATATATCTGTTTATTATTATATAATAGATCTATCTTAGATAATGAGCACTATCCATATTATATTGCACTGGGTTCGACACTTACCCACAAAGTGATTTAGTGACAACCAACACTTTTATAGTATATATATATATATATATATATATATATATATATCAGGACATTCGTTGGGATGGGGTCTAATCCGTCTGCAGAGATGCAGTCAGTGTATTCTATAGTCCCAGTCGAATGGGCTACAGGACACTCGTTGGGGGGATCTTTCTCCTCTGCAGAGATGCTGTCAGTGTATTCTATAGCCCCAGTCAAATAGGCTACTGGACACTCGTTGGTGGGATCCTTCTCCTCTGCAGAGATGCAGTTGGTGTATTGTACAGCCACCCACCACCAGCCGACTGAACAAGGAAAGCCTGTGGCGTAGATACTAGCGCGCTTGACTGTGACGTCATCGTAAGCAATTTCGAACTAAATTTGCGCTTTTACGTTCAGTTTCGATTTCTGCTCACGGAAAAGATATGAACAACCTTCTCTTGCAATCAATGAGTTAAGCAGAGCCACTGCTGTTCTTCAAAAAATATGGTTTGGGCAGCAAATAACCCATGGAGGTTTATATGACATGAGACCAGAAAAAAAATGGATATGTGCTTTTCGAAAGAGCCATATAACGAAGTAAAATGCTAGTACGGGATTTGATCTTATGTCACCGATTTCATTTGCATATAGATGTCTCATATATTTTCTTATGAATAAGTTTAAAAAAAAAATAAAATAAAATAAAAATCTGAACACCCCAAAGACCGTTAAATATTTTCAAAACTGAGGAAGGCTTTGAAAGGTTGAGAACGTAGAACAAAATTAGATACAAATGAACCGCTTTATTCGGAGGTTATATAAGCAAATAAGTTGTAATTGTTCATGAAAGTTGATCATAAATCGTCTTTAAACAGGTGTTCGTTCGACATAAACTTGACTTTTATATTTATTATTGTTATCAAATATTGCATTTTTGTTTAATACTTATTAACACTGGGCAGGTGTTTCTCTGTCTCCTTCTGTCTGTCTGTCTCTGTCTCTGTCTCTCTCTCTTCCTTGCTCACATTTTAGACACACACACATACACATATATATGTTGATATACATTTACTAACCCCTCCGTTGTCCAGTCGGCTGGGGCTTTAGATTACACCGACTGCTTCTCTGCAGGGGTGTTAGCTCCCCCCACCAATAAGTATCCTGGATATGACACAAAAAAATTTAATAATGATTTTCCAGTAAAGTTGGAGCTTTGAAGAATCCAGAGCACCCCTTCATTGATCTCACTCCCTGGTCCACTCTGACCCGGTGTGGTAAAACCTGAAAGAGTCCTATCATTGAGTCAAATAGAATTAATCTGCTTACTATGCTGTACTGAATCACTTATTTATCTATTTTATTCTTACGTACGTGTATGTTTCTAGCTTCGTGCTTTCGTCCGAGAACATACATGATACAAGGCCTTGCTAATGGGATACTCCAAGAAACATGATCTTATTCGAGTTAACCTATCTATTTCAAAATATTCTTATTCACTCCCTGGATCTACAACAATTTTTTTATATGTATACACACACACACACACACACACACACATACACACACACACACACACATATATATATATATATATATGTAAGCATATATATATATACCCATATAAATACATATATATATATATACATATATAGATAGATACGCACACACACACACACACACATATATATATATATATACACGCACACACACACACACACACAAACTAACACACACACACACACACACACATATATATATATATATATATACATATTTGCCTGGTCAGCTGTGGCTGTAGAATACACCCACTGCACCTCTGCAGAGAGGGTAGGACCCCCACCAGCCCAACGAGTGTCCTGTATATGACACTAAACAATCTGATGTTGGGTTTCCAGTGATGCTGGGGCTTTGGGGAATGTGGAGTACCTCTTCATTGCTATTGCTCCCAGGTTTACTCTGGCCTGGAATAGTAGCGCCTGATAGAGTCTTATTTATAGGTTAGATTGAACTAAACTGCATACTTATGCTAAACTAAATCATTTGAATTGGAACTGTTTGACTAAACTGAATAGCTTAATGTAGAAATGTTTTTGACAATTAAACTGTGTACTTACATTTAAACTGCGTTACTTACGCTAAACTGAATTGTTTGAAATGGAACTGATTATTTGTATAAAAATAGCTTTGGCATTAAATAACGTACAATGGTTGATATACCATAAAACCCTAGCAACTAAACCAAATATATATATATATATATATATATATATATATATATATTGCGCAGGAAATGATTGAGGGTAGGTGAAATTGTTCGTGTTGTATAGGAGAGGGTGAAATCATTTGATTAAGCAAAAAAGAAAAAAAAAAGAAAAAGAGCTCGGTCTCGTTTGAAAATGTTACCAAGAAAATGTCTTTTTTTAATAATTTATCTAATATATATGAATAAATTGGATTTAGCTTTAAATAACCAAAAAAGTTTGATATGTCATTAAACTCAAACTAAAATGACATTTTTTTCTCGACATTAACTTCTCATTCTCTTTTCTATGCGAGTAAATTGCATCAAGTATCTTGGTTGCACTTCCCGAATTTTGTGGGGCAGGAAGTATTCCTTCACATCTATTTACTCCTCGGTCAACACTGTGGGTAATACTTGCTAAAGTCTGGTCTATGAATCGAATAGATCTGTTCAAAAAATATTTATACTTGATAGAAATACTTGATACCATAATTGCCCAGTCAGCTGGGGCTGTAGAACACACTGACTGTACCTCTGCAGAGGGGTAAGACCCCACCTAACGAGAGTCCTAGATATGACACTAAACAATCTGATGGTGAGGTTCCAGCGGTGCTGGAGCTTTGGGGAATGCGGAGTACCCCTTCATTGCCATCGCTCCCAGGTCCACTCTGGCCCGGAGTGGTAGCAACTAATAGGGCCCTATCTATGGGTAAATAGAACTAACAGCATACTTGTGCTCAAATGAATTGAGCAAACTGAATAGCTTGAAATAGAAACGTTTTTGACAATTAAACCGTACTTACACTTAAACTGCGTGCTCATGCTTAACTGAATTATTTGAAACAGAACTGTTTTTCGACATTAAAACTGTATTTCCACTTAACCGAATTATTACATATAACTGCTTGAATAGTTTGAAATGGAAATGTTTTTGACAATTAAACTGTGTACTTATGCTAAACTTTACTGTTTTCAATAGAACAGATTATTTACATAAAAATGGATTTGGCGTTAAATAACCTAAAAAGGTTGATATGCCATAAAACCAACAAACCAACCAACCTTGATACCATAAGACTATCATTTGTACGTGCTAGAACTGTAGTGGCTAGTGTTTTAATAAATGGACACAGTGACTTGAGTTCGAATCTTGGACGAGACTATTTGTATTTTATATAGCATTAATGCCCTGAGGAATCCGACTATTCACCTTCCCCATTATGCTTAAAATGTAGGGAAGGCTTGACTTTTTAATCTTGATATGGTAACTGGGCTAGGAGAAGGAAAACTTTATTTAAAAACCGCTTAATGAATCGATCTTGTATCAATCCTGTTTGTTCTGGTGGGGTTGATATATATTGAAAGAGAGAGAGAGAGAGAGGTTGGTAGATATATACATACGTGCGCGCGCGTGCGCACGCACACACACACACACACACAAACATGTCGTGCCGGTAGCACGGATATCCCTGACCCTCTCTCGCCACTTTTCTCAATCGTTCATCGCCTCTGGCAGGTCTTCTGGACTACATCCCGTATCCTCACATAGTTGCTGAATGTATGCTCGTGCTGGTTGTCCTGCTTTTGCTCGGCGATATGTGGGGGTCCATAAGAGTACATAACTTATGAGTTCGTTATTGCTTCTCCAGCAGTGTCCTGCATGTCTGGTTCGTCTAACTTGAACAGTTTTCGTGATAAGAGGCAAGTGGCCGTACAGTTGGTGTCTTGTGGGGTGTTGCCGCCAGGACTTGTTCAAGATTGCTCACAGCATTCTTGTGTAATTGCCGTCTAGCTTCTTCTCCAGCCGTTTTGTTAGAGTCCATGTGGTGCATCCATATAGCAGTATTGATGCGACCGCTGCCTGGAAGAAATTGCGTTTCATTTTATCGGTTAGGTCTGATTTCCATATAATTGATAGCCTATTGATAGCTGTCCATGCCTTCGTTAACGTCGTGTCAATGTCTTTTTCGGTTGATGCGACGCTGCTTCCTAGGTAAGTGAATTTGTCTACTAGATTAAGAGGGGTTCCGTCTAGAGTGGAGATGTCACCCGTTTGATTATAGCACATATATATATATATATATATATATATATATATATATATATATATATATTATATATATATATATGTATGTATTCAGCAGTTTCTAGCTATGTAGACTGGTAGGGGTAGGATACGCTGACTGGATACCCTGCAACTACACCCAATTAAATACAGTAGTGAGGATCAAGAAGTGAATTTTGGGGAGGTCAAGCTCCCCGCCGACCTTCATTGCAATTATTCTTACATGGATTGACTGTAGCCATTACGGTCCCATCTATGGGTTAAATAGATCACTTTTAAAACTACTCGTATTTGATGGAAATACTTAAAGCTATTTTACTATGAAAAAAATCATTTGAATTAAATATATTTAAAAGTAAATTTAGCGACCGTAGTCGAGGGCAACCCAAAAGCTCCGTTTTCGTTAGCTACTACACCGAGAAGTAGGAGAGGGCGCTACTCCTTTCCTTGGATTGCTCCACTTTACCTTCGATATGTACCTTATATTGCTGAGTGTTAAGCAAGGAGGTATCAAGTACTACTTTTTGAGTCTTTGGTATGACTCGACCTGAAATTAAAACCGGATCTCCCTGGTCATTGGCGAACACTCTACCACTAAGCCAATGGGCCGGTTCCAATGATTATCATTAGTTACTCGAAACCAAATAATTGTTTGAAATATTTAAAACCGTATAACAATTTCCGAATGCTTTTTATTTGATTGGAATACTTAAAACCATTTAAGAACGAGCACTTTCGTTTTTATTAAAACTGGGGCTATAACTGTACGAATGATACTTTATAGAAACCATATAATTGCTTGAAAGATTTGAAACCATACAATGTTAAAATTCTATAGTTAAGAATAGTTACTTGAAGCTGAAATTATTGACTTATAATAATTAATAAATAGGAATAGTTAGTTGAAACCATATAACTGCTTTCAAAGTTAAAACAAAATAAATACTGGTATCTAATAACGCAACAAGGGTTGACAAGGCGTGAAACTTGTCAACGAGCAGTTTTTATGTTGTGACTGTGAGAGAAAAAATATTTACCAACCTAACAACTCTCGTTATAACAAGCAGTGATCCACACATTCATTAAGAACCTTGAACAGACAAGTTGGTTGGGTTTTTATGGCATTTCAACCATTGTTTACATACATATCCACACACACACACACACATATATATATATATATATATATATATTGTCATCCACAGACAGACTGCTTCGTTCTATCAGAACTCTTCTGTGTGGCTAGATAGACTAGATTCCCGAAGCTGAAACACCAATCCAAGGTTCTACCACTCAGCCACGAGGAAACCAGCGCAAACGCAGGAAATTTAAACGCTTATGTATTACATTTGTTTTGTTTACATATATCCGCTTAACAGCTACCGAGAGCTCAATTCATTTGAAGAACCTTGCTTTACACTTGAGGCAACCATTACTTCCTTCGCTAGAGAGCTCAACTCCTCAGGGGTAGGGGAGCATATATATTGTCATCCACAGACAGAGTGTTTCGTTCTATCAGTACTCTTCAGTGTGGCTAGACAGTCAATTTCCAGCCATGTAAATTGGAAGGGGTAAAATATGCTGACTGGATACCCTGTAACTACATCCAGTTCTGAAATTCTGAGAATGTTAAGCCCCTTTTGTTGCAATCAGTCCCATGTTAACTCTTCCCCTGTATGGTGGCATCTTGCTTAACACTCACGGTTATTAGATACGGATCAATGGTAAGGAGTAGCGACCTCTCCTATACCTCGGTATTGTAGCTAATGAAAACGGGGCCTTCTAGTCGCCCTCGACTCCGATAACAAATTTTACTTTACTAAACACTGCTTAAAATTGACTTTGTGTCTCATCCTCTTCGCACGAAGGTTTTTTTAAAAGTTTATCTATGACTGGTTTGTTTTTTTTTTCTTTTATGGCATACAAACGTTTGTGGATTATTTAATTCAAAGGCATTCTTGTGAAAAATCAGTAGTCGTTGACCTGTTGTATATCCTGTTAGAAATAAAATATAAATTGGGATTTAAAAAACTTATTTTCTAAAAATGATAGCAATGAAACGTTGGAAATATAAACAGCTATGCTTTTGTTGAAATTTTACAAATTAATTAAATCTAAGAATTAAGGAACCCATTAGGAGTTGATGGTTCATTAAACAAACAAAACAAACAATATCTTTACGCGCTTCTCCAATAGCACTGTTTAAGTTTATATATATATATATATATATATATATATATATATATGTGTGTGTGTGTGTGTGTGTGTGGTTGTTTCGTTGGTTTCTTTGGATTTTATGGCATATCAAACTTTGTAGGTTATTTAATGCCAAATTAATTCTTATACGAATTATCAGTTCTATTTCAAACAATTCAGTTTTGTATCAGTACAAATTTTACTTGTCAAAAACATTTTTATTTCAATCTATTCAGTTTAGTCAAACAGTACTGATTCAGTAAATTCAGTTAAGTATAAGTACAGTTTCAATGTCAAAACAGTTCCATTTCAAGTTATTCAGTTTATCAAACAGTTCTGATTCAAACAATTCAGTTTAGCGTAAGTGTGCAGTTTAGTTCTATTTAATTCTTAGATACGGCCCTTTTAGAGCAATGGCAATGAAGGAGTACTCCACATTCCCCAAAGCCCCAGTATCACTGGAACCTCACCATCAGATTGGTTAGTGTCATATACAGGACAATCGTTTGGGAGAGGTCTTACCCCTCCGCAGAGGTGCACTTGGTGTATTCTACAGCCCCAACCGACTGGGCAAGTGTGTGTATATATATATAGCAAAGTAAAGTGAGCGACCTTAGTCGAGAGGGACCCGAAGGCTCCCTTTTCAATAGCTACTACACCGAGGTGCAGGGGAGGGCGCTACTCCTTTCCTTGGATATATATATATATATATATATATATATATATATATATATAATGCAATTTCTTATATCTAGTCGCAATCTCTCGCCTACGTGTGGTGACTGCAGCTTGAAGCTACATTTGATAACCAACCATAAGATCAGGTAAAATCTCTGCCTTTCGTATTTTTTTTTTCTATTTAAAAGTCGTCCGAGCCAGTTACGGCAAGTACCTGGGAGAAAGAACACAGATAACAAGTGAGATTATAAAAATTATTTCAGTCTACATGGACATACATATGAATATGGATACCTGCAAGGTTATATATATATATATATTATTTTGTTTTATGTTGGACGGTCTTTAAAACAAGAGCAGTCTTTGCCATCGCACTGAAACCACTTCCCTACGGCCGACCACTAATAAACACACGAGTGGTATAAGATGTATTACAAACATAATACATCAAATCTATCTGTAGATATTCCTACCTCTAGCCGTGGTATAAATGAGATAATTAACTATAATCACAGTTGTATCACGTGATTCAGTCTAAATGACGTCACAAAGATGTAACCAAATGTTACTCCGACTTCTAACAGAAAAATTTCTATTTTCATTAAAGTTTACGATAATTCTTCCAGTATAAAGAGAATTGTATTTATTGTAGATATTCATCGTTATTTCTTCCGAAGGATACGGCCGAAACTGCGTGTTAGGTTAGGTAATTTTTTATGATCAAAATTGATCTGTTAGATCATACTTCGCACATTGTTATATATACACATATATATATATATATATATATATATATAAGGGACAGATTGACATACAGAGAGAAAAACAGACAGACAGACAGAAAGTCAGATGGAAAATATACGTAAAAAATAGAAGAAAATGTAATTTAAAAAATAGGATATAATGTAGAAAAATAGAATTCCAGAAATACAAAAGAAAAAGAAAAGAAAACGCTATCTATCTATTTACCTCGCTAGCTAGCTAGCTAGCAAAATCGATAGATAGATAGATAGATAGATAGATTGTCCAAATATCACTTTCAACAGTTTTGCAGTATTTTGAATCCATTGGTGAAAGAACCATCGACATGATGCCATCATATGAACTTTTAAAGCCAACGTACTTTTAAGCCTCACCTCGTCGTATATATATATATATATATATATATATCATCATCATCATCATCATGTCGTGCCGCCACCACGGATATCCCTGACCCTCTCTCGCCACTTCTCCCTATCGGTCATCGCCTCCAGCAGGTCTTCAGGGTTACATCTTGTGTCCTCACATAGTTGCTGTATATAAGTTCGAGCTGGTCGTCCTGCTTTTGCACGGCCATATATGGGGGTCCATAGGAGTACATCACTTATGAGCTCGTCCTTGCTTCTCCAGCAGTGTCCCGCGTGCCTGCTTCGTCTAACTTGTATAGCTTTCGTGATGGGGGGCAAGTGTCCGTATAGTTGGTGTCTCGTGGGGTGTTGTCGCCAGGACTTGTTCAATACTGCTCTCAACATTCTTGAGTAGTTTCCGTCTAGTTTCTTCTCCAGCCACGTAGAGAGAGAGAGAGAGAGACAGACAGACAGACATGGAGAGACAGAGACAGAGAGAGACACACACAGACCGAGATAGACAGAGAGACTGAAAGAGAGGGATAGGAATATATACGAACACATTTTAATGTCATGATGAACAGAGATGTATGTACATTCATATCGATAGGTGTGATTCCACAAACACACGCACATACACACACACATTAATACACACACAGATATATATACATATATATACATATATACATATATATGTATATATATATACTTCCACCAGAGACTGTGGTAATGTCAAATGTTCATAAGACATACATGTATGTGATTGTATATTTGTTTTGCGACGCTTGTATATTTGGCGCCGGGCTCATATTATGAATTATTAACTTTATGTCGGTCTTTCGTTGTCTCGCTGACGGTTCCAGTGGCACTGAAACGGGAACTAATCAAAGATACAGAAATTTTCTCTTACCTGATTATTAGAAAGAGCCAAAAAATGACAATATTAAAAGTGAGTTATGAACAAGAAACAGGCGTGAGGATTAGTTCGTACATACTTTTCTTAGAGTTACCAATGACAAAATAACAAGTGCAATTTGCCAGGTGTGCCAGATCTTATATATATATATATATATGTGTGTGTGTGTGTGTGTGTGTGTGTATGTCTGTGTGTGTGCTGATCTATGTCTGTGGTTTTTACCGAGGAGCTTGCGGTGTATTGGTTATCTTCACAGGAAACGGACTGGGTGAACTGAGATCAATTCCTGAATAAGGCTATTTGATTTCACATGACGCTAATCATCTTGAGGAAGGTATGAATTCGACGAGGAGGTAAAAAGTTGGTCCGACTGCTCTCATTAACCTAGGTATATAGGAGAAGGATACGTCTAAATTCAAACCTATTAAATCCCGCTTGAAAATTTTATTGAATAGTTCTCTTACCGAAGAGCAGGGGAATTGCCCGTCACCCACATACATATATTATCATCCACAAATAGACAGTTTAGACTCGTGAGATGTTTCAAGATGGGATCGAAAACTGGCTCACTTTACGCCAGTCGGATATCTTACCGCTGACCCATCGTCAACCTCAACGTAAGCATGGAATAATTTTTGAAAAAAATTTAGAAGAGCTTAGTATTTATGCGTGAGATACGAGTAATTTCGCGCGAGAGTACTCAATCTGTATGAGAGGAGCATATATATTGCCATCCACAGACAAACTTTTTCGTTGTATCACAACTCATCAGGGTGGCTAGACACACGAGATTTTTCAAACTGGGATCGAAGTCCGGCTGACTTTACGCCAGTCAGATATGAATTGATTATTTATTAGGCCTTCATCGTCCATTATGCCATATTTCATCTTAATAATGTATTTTTTACAAATACGTGAAACTTATAGACACGCGAGGATAAAACATTTTTTTTTTTTTTTAGATTTTATATTGCTCTACTTGCCAGTATATAAACTGTTTTCAGCTTTAAGAATAAACATCTTCATTTCAATTCATTCATGTCCCTAAATATATATATATATATATATATAAGCGAGTGAAAGTTTGTGAGTGTATTGCAGTATGTGCATAAGTCGTAGGACCTATGTATTTGCACTCGTGTGGAGCAAAAACGAACAGCTGTGTAACGAACCAAGCCTTCATCAATTGATGACTCTTCGGTTAAACATGGTTTCGGGGCCAAAGCATCATTAAAAGCACTAAGCCGAAATTCCCTGGTAATAACTAACACGTTTCGAGTTTGAGTGCTTTCCCTTTCATATTGTGGGCACGCCAGATCAAGATGTAGCCATATTCTTCAATCCATTTTCGTGTTCAGAATTTTCCTGACAATATAAAAAGAACACGACAGCAAAAACTGCAAAGGGATTTTTTTTTTGTTTAACATTACTAATTTTCTGAGTGCTTTGGCAAACTCAATGAAACCAACATTTTTCCGTGTCTCTTTTCAGCATATAGATTGTAGTAAAGTAAGTAAAGTTGGTGACTCGAAGTCTCCCTTTTCGATAGCTACTACACCAAGGTGTAGGGGAGGCGCTACTCCTTTCCCTTGATTGCTCCACTTTACTTTTAATCTGTACCTTATAATGCTGAGTGTTAAGCAAAATAGCATCAAGTACCAATTTTTGAGTCTTTGGTATGACTCGACCTGGGATTGAACTCAGCTCTCCCTGGCGAATACTCTAACCATTATGCCAATGTCGGGTAGATTGTCAAAATTTCTGAGATGAAGCATGATTAAAAAAATAATTAAAATAATGCAACATTAAATTCGGGAAAAAATCAGATATAATTGTAGAGAGGAGTATCTCATGGGTTGATGGAGACATCATGTCATTGAATATCAAAAATTCACACTGAATTGTCCGACAAAGACTCATGACTTTGGGTTGGTTTTGTAACATTCACATGTGTATAAAGAAAAAATAATTGACAGACAACTTAACAAAAGCATAAATATTTTATACGACCAAAATAACATATTAACTGATAAAAAGACAAACAAAAGATAGTTACTATACTTACACTGCCGGTCAAGATATCACTATAGTCTTTCTCACTGAGGTCCGTCCAACTGCTGTCAACCGACTAGTTGTCCTTTGATTAACGTGCCTCAACTAATCAGAACGGTAATTCTTTTCATATTATCGAGAGTCCCGCCACTTCCGTCCACTGCCGATCGGTGTTCAATCGACAGAATCTCACTTCATTTCTATATGACAGTCCTTCTGAGGGATATGATGTGGAGGTTGCGAGTTCAATCCCAACTACAAGTAAGAATAATAAGGAATACTTACTATAATTTAACAATTGTATCCAGTCAAGGTTAACTGAATTGGAACAGTCTACTCCCGTGAATTAAATAATGGGTTAAATTCGAGGTTTTCTGAAGGCTCCCAAGTTCAACATGAAATACTTGAAGAAGGATATATTGGCCGAAACGTTCTGATTATGACAATAAAGATGAGGTCAATGGTCCGAATATTCTAAGCAATAAAAATTCAGATGATAGCTTTCCGACTGAACTACTGCAGAAACATAAGACCTATACCTACTCAATGAGGCAACTAGGTTGGTGACACAGAATGCTTGAGAACGGGATCCTGTGGGCTAAATAATTTGTGGCCCGGCAACTGAAGTGGTCACGTGACTTAGAACTCTCCAATTTGACCCTTGCCTGCCGAGACGAGAGGTCAGAGAAGTCTGCTCCGGTTTATCCGTTGGTCATGCTAAGCCTTTAGGATTATCTTGTGGCAAACATGTACCCGACTCTATTTTATTTCAGAGATGCTAGAAGGCAGTGACTGAGGGACATTTGCCCTGCGATAGCAATATTCTAAACCCTTTAAGTGAGTGCAAACAAATAATTCATATTAGTTAGAATCATTTGTGTTGGATAACAATATTCAAACCATTGAGCTGTTTACTAAAAAATGAGCTCTGACTCGGGTAAAAATGGTACCAACAAACTATTCGTAAACTATATATGCTCCCCCGACCCGAGGGTTGAGCACTCTTGCGAGGAATTACCGGTTGTCACTTAGACGTAAATGTAAAACTCTTCTCATGAATTGAACACTCTGATAGCCTATAGGTAAATATATATACGCAAAAATTCCTTCGCCTACGCTGAGGATGACGATAGCTTTGCTGTAAGATATCCAACTGGCGTAAAGTCAACCGGGTTTTGATCCCAGCTTGAAGCATCTTGCGCGTCTAGCCACGCTGATGAGTTGTGATACAACGAAACCGTCTTTCAGCGCATGATTATATATATATATATATATAAACAGTTCTTAGCATTAAATAACCCTCAAGGGTTAATATGCCATAAAATCTATACAAACCTAACTAAATCAAAACACAATTCGCCTAACTAGGATCCTGTGAAACGTCAAAATAGGTTATGATCTCTTTTTTTTTTTTTTTATAGAGGTAATGAAGTCGAGTCATCGTTATTAACATGCATATGAGACTATAGCAAGATACACTCGGTTTTTTTTCTTTTAAGATAACGAGCAGTAAATTTTAGATTTTAATTGAAACCTGTTCAAGAGAAAAAAGATTAGATACAGTCTTTATTTATTTAACTATTTACTTATTTTTATTTATTTATTTATTTCCTTGTTGCGGGGGTGTAAAGGAACCATTCTTTTAGTTTACTTGATTGATATGGTACATAAAACTTGTAAGTCTATTTTTCTTGCTTTTTTTCGTTCTTTCGATCCCTACTTATTTCTTCTCCGAGGTTTAAAAAAAGGTATATTCATTTTGCTCTCTTTCAAAAATATCTTTCTTTCTTTCTTTCTTTTTCTTTTTTTCTTTCTTTTTTCTTCTCTCAGGTTAAAAAAGATGTATATTTATTTTGTTCACTTTCAAAAATGTTTTCTTCCTTTCTTTCTTTCTTTCTTTCTTTCTTTCTTTTTCCAGGTTTAAAATCATCTATATTTATTTTGTGCTCTTTCAAAAATGTTTTTCTTTCTTTCTTTCTTTCTTTCTTTCTTTCTTCTCTAAAAATATGTATATTTAGTTTGTTCTCTTTCAAAATGTTTTTCATTCTTTCTTTCTTTTTTTCTTTCTTTCTTTAAAAATATGTATATTTATTTTGTTCTCTTACAAATGTTTTTTTCTTTCTTTCTTTCTTTCTTTTTTCTTTCTTTCTTTCTTTCTTTTTCCAGCTTTAAAATGATATATATTTATTTTGTGTTCTTTCAAAAATGTTTTTCTTTCTTTCTGTCTTTCTTTCTTATCTTTGTTCCTATTTTTACTTGTTTTCTTTTTAGTATAATTGTTTCTTTCTTTCTTCTTTAGCTGTAGCTCTTTCTTTCTTTCTTTCTTTCTTTTCCTTGTTTTAAGATTATTTATCTTTGATTCTTTCATTCCAGTTCATTTCAATTTCCCTTTGTTCCTCACCCATTTTTATGAAAATTGTTTTTAATGAAATTTTGACATTTTATATTTTCAAAGTTTCTGGGGGTTTTTTTCTCAAATAACGCAACTAAGATTGGCCTCATGCCAGACATAACCTATTTTAATATTTCTACATTTATTTACAGGCGAAATAGCCCGTTCAATCACATGCAATGAATAAATATAATCTCGCCATCTTCAGCAGAGACACAAAAAATAGATTTTACCTCACCATAACATACGCTTCTAAATAAAGAAACTGATAGATACTCACACGCGCAAACACACACACACACACACACACACACACACACACACACACACACACACACACACACATACGCATCCACACGGAGCACTTTCACACGCAGATACATGCACATACACTTAGTCGAAAACATGCACGCATAATCGTAAATACGAACACCTATATACAACACCATACCTTTACACACACACACACACACACACACACACACACACACACACACACACACACACACACACAACTTTTTCACCTGTTGTTATTTCCTGACTTTTGACATGTTACTCAGCTTCCGAAGAACGAGAGGTCATCAAAAAGCCACCTTGTCGTGAACAGCGCCACCTACACATAAAAAATCGATATGATATAACAGTACGCAAGAATAGTAATAACACGGCTTGCTTATTCGCGTGTATTTGCTGGAGTGTAAATATTGCCCTGATGGGACTCCATACCTGACCCTGTGCTAATAATTTGCGCTTAGCCTTAAGGCAGGCAGCGTAATTGATATAGTTGTGAGAATATCTACACTTTGGTTCAATCTATAATTCAGTCCCATTTAACGACAATGGTTTCTATTCAATATGTTGCGTCTGAACTTACATGTTAGTTTCTTTTTCTTTTCAACAGAAGGTTTTTTTTCCTTCCCTCTTTTCCTATCAATGTTTTGCCTATGTTTTCTCTTTCCTATTGTCCACCATTACCTTCTTTGCTTAATTTTTCGGTTTCTTTTTCGTTTCAGCTGAAGTTTTTTTTCCTTTCCTCTTTTCCTATCAATATTTTGCCTACGTTTTCTCTTTCCTATTGTCCACCATAATCTTCTTTGCTTAATTTTTCGGTTTCTTTTTCGTCTCTTTCACACTAGTCTGCTAAGGTTTTGTCGGTCTTTCTTCTTTGCTTTCTTTTTTTCCAAGATTTCATTCTTTGGCATCTTTTTATTTTTCTTTCTTCTGATTGAATTCTTTCTCTTTATTTACTTTACTTTCCTTTTCTTTTTTTTCTTTCTTTTTTTGTTTTTTTTATTGATATTTTCTTTCTTTTATTGGGCTTTCATACTTTCAATCTTCTGTTTTTTACCTTATAGGTTTTTCGTCCCTTTCTTTTATAGTTTTTTTTTCTTTTGATCTCTTTTTCTTTTCCGCTTGTTTCCTTCTTTTTTGGTCGTTTTCCTTTTTTTTTGTTGTTGTTGTTTTACTTTATCGCTTGTTTGTTTATTTATTTATTTGTTTGTTTGTTTGTTTGTTTCTTTCTTTATTTCTTTCTTTTTCGTTTGTTTCTTTCTTTGTAATTTTGTTTGTTTCTTTCTTTGCGGCTTGTTTCTTTTTTTCTTAGTCGCTTGTTTCTTTCTTTGTCACTTGGTTTTTCTTTATCTCTTGTTTCTTTCTTTCTTTTTCGTTTGTTAGTTTATTCGTCGCTTGTTTTTTTTTTTCTTTCTTTGTCGTTTCTTTTTTCTTCCTTTGTCGTTTGTTTCTTTCTTTCTTTGTCGATTTTTTCTTTCTTTCTTTCTCGTTTACTTGTATCTGTCTTTGTTGCTTGTTTCTTTCTTTCTTTGTCGTTTCTTTCTTTTTTCTTTCTTTCTTTCTTTCTTTCTTGTCGTGTGTTTTTGTTTGTTTCTTTCTTTCTTTCTTTCTTACTTTCTTTGTCATTTTTTCTTTCTTTCTTAGACGCTTGTTGTTTCTTTCCTTGTTGCTTGTTTTTCTTCTGTCACAGGCGTTTCTTTCTTTCTTTCTTTCTTTCTTTCTTTCTTTCTTTTGTTTTATTCCCTTTGTTTATTTGCTTCTTTCTTTCTTTCTTTCTTTTGTTTTATTCCCTTTGTTTATTTGCTTCTTTCTTTCTTTCTTTCTTCCTTTTGTTTTATTCCCTTTGTTTGTTTGCTTCTTTCTTTCTTTCTTTCTTTTGTTTTATTCCCTTTGTTTATTTGCTTCTTTCTTCCTTTCTTTCTTTCTTTCTTTTGTTTTATTCTCTTTGTTTATTTGCTTCTTTCTTCCTTTCTTTCTTTCTTTTGTTTTATTCCCTTTGTTTATTTGCTTCTTTCTTTCTTTCTTTCTTTCTTTCTATAAAGATCCTTTTTTCTTTCTTTCTTTTGTTTTATTCCCTTTGTTTATTTGCTTCTTTCTTTCTTTCTTTCTTTTGTTTTATTCCCTTTGTTTATTTGCTTCTTTCTTCCTTTCTTTCTTTCTTTCTTTTGTTTTATTCTCTTTGTTTATTTGCTTCTTTCTTTCTTTCTTTCTTTCTTTTGTTTTATTCCCTTTGTTTATTTGCTTCTTTCTTTCTTTCTTTCTTTAGTTTAAAAGTTCCGGCCAAATTACTTTTAAAGCACTGCTTCCCACTCCATGCCTCAAGTTAAGCAATGTTAATCCTGACAACTACTTGGATAGGTGATTATTCAGGAGCAGCACATCTCAAAAGCAATAGAACGTACTAATTATGACTTAACCAATTCAATAAATTGAATGATTCGTTATTATAAATTTTGAGTAATCTTATCATATTTTTCAATAAGCACTTCCCTTCGCTGATATAAAAATCCCTACCAGTCTGAGTTGCGATGAAAACTAATTGAAATTAAAAGATTTTTTACAAATTCTCACCAAAATGATAAGGCACCCGACTTATTCGTATTACACCCAAATTTTAATACTCTCATTATTAGAAATAAATTATGTAAAATCGCTTTTATTAATTAATTATCTATAATCATTCGTAACATGCAAGCTGTAGCAGACCATAGTTGGTTGGTTGGTTGGTTGGTTGGTTTTACGGTGTATCAACTCACATCTGGTCATTTAACGCCGTATTATATTTCAAACAGTTCTGTTTAGTTTCATCATCATCATGTCGCCCTATCAGCACGGATATCCCTGACCCTCTCTCGCCACCCCTCCCTATCGTCCATTATTTCCGGCCGGTCTTCAGGGCTACATCCCGTATCTACAAAGAGCCGCTGTATATAGATACGAGCTGGTCGTCCTGCCTTTGCTCAGCCATATGAGGGGGTCCACAAGAGTAGTACATCAATTATGAGTTCGTCCCTACTTCTCAAGCAGTGTCCTGCATTTCTGGTTTGTCTAATTTTGATAGTTTTTGTGATGGAAGATTGGTGGCCGTACAGCTGCTGCTTTGTCAGGTGCTGACTCCAGGATTTGTTCACTATTGCTTGCAGTATTCTTGTGTAGTTGCCGTCAAGCTTTTTCATCATACGTTTAGTAAGCGTCCATGTAGTGCATCCATATAGCAGTATCAACAAGACCGCTACTTGGAAGAAACTGCGCTTCATTTTATCGGCCAGGTCTGACTTCCATAAGACCGATAGTCTATCGATACCTGTCCATGCCTTTGCTAGTCGCGTGTTGATGTCTGTCACAGTGGAGGTGCCCGTGGTGTAATGGTTATCATCGTAGGAAATGGCCACGGCGACACGAGTTCAAATCCTGGACCAGGTGATTGCATTTTCACATAGCACTAATACCCTTGGGAAAGGTATGAATTCAATTATTCTCCCTCCAGCTATGGGTAAATAGTAGTACGGACTAGGTTCTTCAGCCTTGATGAGGCAACTAGTCTAGGAGAAGGAAAACTCTGAATTCAAACCTGTTAAACTCTGCTTAAAAATTGACCTTGTGTCATATCCTGACCGAGCGGAGGGGTTGGGTAAATATGGTCTGTCTCAGTTGATGAGACACTGCTTCCAAGGTAGGCAAACTTATCAACTAGTTTCAGAGAGCTACCGTTTTGTGTGGAGATGTCGTCTGTTTGATTAAAGCATATATATTCTGTCTTGTGTGCATGGACATGGAGGCCAATGCCCGCAGCGGCTCATTCCAGACTATGTAGCAGGGTTTCGGCTTGGGCGGGAGCATTTGCCAGAAGCGCTATGTCAAGTATAGTCTTTTTTACAAGCAGTTAAATGTTCAAACGATTCAGTTAAATATTAAACAGTTCTATTTCAAACAATTCAATTGAGCATGAGTACATAGTTTCAATGACAAAAACAGTTTTTTGTTTACCCACAGTTTAATGCTAAAACAGTCAATTTCAGACAATTGATTTTAGCATGATTATGGTTTAGTTCTATTTCACCCATAGATAGGACCCTATGATGTGCTACCACTCAGGGCCAGAGTGGAGCTGAGAGCAATGGTAATGACGCGGTAGTCCTCATTCCCCAATGCTTCAGCATTGCTAGAAACTCACCATCATATTGTTTAATGTCATATCCAGGACGCTCATTGGGTGGGTTTTACCCCATTGCAGAGGAGCAGTTGGTGTATTCTACAGCCCCAGCCGACAGAGCAAAGCAGTATATGGATACACCGCATAGATGATAACAAAATGCATCGAGAAAAGGCTCGATGAGAACAACATGAATACTACGTGCGGTCTATAACAATCCCTGGAAGCAGCACCCCACAAAACAGCAGTCATACATTTATATGCCGCCTTTCTCACAAACTACCAAAGTAAAATGGACAAGACATGCTCTTATGTACTCCGACACTTGGACGCAAGAGTTTTGGTTGGACAATTATCTGCGGACCCTGATGAGGGTTCACTAGAACCGAAACGTAATGACGTTGATTCTTTTTACAATATTTGTTTCTCTTTGGATTACCTTCTTTTTCAAATTTTCTTTATATTGTCGGATTCATTTCCATTTTCTATTTTCATATATATATATATATATATATATATATATATAATTTGTAATCAAATAGTTTATAGGCAACTATATTTTAAACGATTTGTGAGAGGCCATTGCTTTGCATAGTTAAAAGGTTTCAAGTATTCCTATGTAATACTAAAAGTTCTATTGGATATTAGTGATTTCTTTGCTTTGTGTTCAATGGTTTCAAGTATTTCTATCCAACACTGATGATTTTATTTGATATTGATTCTTTGTTTGTGTACAGTTAGATTAATTTTTGAAATATTGTTTTAGAAAAAATATTCAGTTTACTTTTTAATCTTTTTTTTATTTTCCCGCGTTTGATATGGTCAAGAATGTTATTAAATAAAAACAGTTTTAAATTTTGAGAAATAAAGTAAGTCGTTGATTATCATTATTAGCGTTAATTTGATTTTCTTCTTCTTTTTTTGTTTATTTGAATGTCAAATATGTGAATATGTCATGTAAACGATAGTGAGTGGGGACTGCCGATCCGAAAAAAGAATTGGAGCCAACTAGACCACAACACTGCTGAGATTAATTAGAAAAGATATAGAGAGCTGAGAAGACATGCTGTCATATTATAGGTGGTGGAGTAGAGAAGAGAAGAGAAGAGAAGAAAAAACACAAGGCATGGCTTCTTCAAATCGAAAATAATCTATCAGAGTCGGATTCGGAGACTGAGGCTGTAGCGTTCTCAAGATTGATTGTACTTGAATCTTTGGAAGAAAACCGCCGAGCTAAATTATCTTTATTCTTATTAGAGAAGGTTATTTCGAACAGATCAACACCATGGGGTATCAAAAAGACATGACACGGCAATTTGCTCGTGGAGGTTGACAGGCGGGTGCATGCAATAAATATCCACAAATTGAAGATGATCCGTACGGAAAAATGCAAGATGTATCTACAGGAGATATTGAACACCTTGAAAAGAGGTTTTAGGAGAAGAGAGTTGTTCTTGGCTACATCAGAAGAAATAAAAGTAGCCTTAAGAAAATAAATAGTTCACGAGCTGCAAAAGAATAACATCAGAAAAGACAGAAAAGATATTCAAACGAATACATAAATCCTGATTTTTACAAAACCCAAGATACCCAAGGAAGTAGAAATTGGATATTGCCTCAAGAGGGTGCAACAATACGTCCTCACACACTTAAAACGCTTTAAATGTCAAACATATTGTCATTTCATGGAAGGATGCAGAAGACGACAGACATGTGGAAGATGTAGCTAAAAAAGCCAAGACACACTAAGAAAGATTGCCCAAATGACGTAAAATGCTGAAACTGAGAAGAAAACTACCCAGCTTTCTGAAGATTTTGTAACAAACTAAAGAGAGAATTAAATTCATGAAATAAAGTATAAACAAACTTTAACTCTTTTAGAACCAAGGAGGATAGTAGGATCCTATATGAGAGAAAGCACTCACGCCTCTGTAGGACAAACTGTGAACCCTATCAGAAAAAGCAATCAAGTCGATAATTACAGAGCTCAAGTCAAGAAACTAATTCATTTGGAACCAAAGTGTCCTCACGTCCAAATTGCATTTTTGAAATTCACCAGCTGTGACATTAGGCTTTAGTATGGTGTATTCCAATTACTGCTGTAGCTGTTCATTTGGACCTGAAATCATAAAAAATTGTTAGTCATCTCATAAGATGTATAACAATAACATAGTGAATTTTCAAGAGTCTACGACAACTTTAAATGCCTATACAAAAAAATCTGGAACCTTATTGAATGCACCACGTATATATATATATATATATATATATATTGTCATAAACCGTCAACTTCTTCTTGTTATACATATTTTCCAAAGTTTTTATATATTTTTAAGCTGTTTACACATCCATCGTCAACTTAACATCACTAATATAACCCCTCATAGCCCTGATGATGGTTTAGTGGAACCGAAACGTTATAGTGTCGACTTTGTTTCTCAATAAATCTCTCCTTCTACTTAGACAACCTTATTACCAATTTTTCTTCACAAACTGTCGGATTACAATCCATAATTTTCTTCCATATATATATATATATATATATATATATATATATATATATAACAAGGTTTGGCTTTAATAACCCACAAAAGTTGATGTGCTATAAAATACAACCTAACCAAGTGGAACCATATAAAGGCAGTGTGTACGACTTCAACAGATTAAAATGATAATAGCTATAGGTCTTTTTTTAATGGCATAAAAACTTTGCGGGTTACTCAATACCAAATCCATCCCAGTTGAATGACAGTAGAGATACTATTTAACCTCGAGCTGGAATAAGGGGTCCATATCTTTCCTAAGGGTATTAGTCCAAAAATGAACGTAATACAGTGACTGGAATCCGAACTTACATACTTGGAGGTCTCAGTCAAGAACATTTGCCGATTCGCCACTGGGGCTCTCCCAGTGGTGGCAGAGTCCGAAATAATCTTTATACGAGTTCATTAAATAAGCCAAGAAGTCAATTACTATAAGAAAAAAAAAACAGACAACTCACATACGATGTTCATCGATTTCTTTTTGTATTCGTATGAAAGAAATATGCAATCGACTTTCCCTCTTTTATTTGAAATCATTACATTCTTTAGCTATATTTTTTCGATTCATATATTTTCTTCGCAAAGAATCTGGTCACATAAAACGGTGACCTGTGAAGCTAAAAACGAAAATGTCGGGTGAACACATCAATCGCCACTCCCAAAACAGTAATGATGACAACAGCCGATTATTAAGCTATTATCTACTGTTCTTCTAGAAGATATTTGGCGGCATGTTGACTCAGTGAACCTGTTCAATGAGTCTGGCTAGAAGATATAGAGTTGCTGGGCAAGGTATCCCTATGCTCAGACCCCTCCTAAAAGCTAAAGTTCATCTCTCAAAAGCAAGAGAGCTCAAAGTCGTTGGCATTTTGAGTGGTGGGTGTGGCTCAGTAATCATATTTTCTGTCTAGAACTACAATTTATAATGCACGCTAAACTTGTTCGTATCAGCTGGCTACACAAGATAAAGGCACTGATTTGTTTATATTTTGCAATCTGAGCGTGTCTGGGGGTTGCTCGTCTCCAAACAGGGTATTAGGGCTTTTGTTGTCAGATCACGCACGGCTCGTTTGCAGGGTTCACATAATTTCTATGGAGAGAAATTACAACGGAAGGAATCGGTCGCTTAATTGGGTAATGGCTGGGCGGAAATTCACCAAGTTGATTCGGTATTACAGAGGTACACAGATTTCAAATGCGCAGACACACGCTTTTTTCAATAAAATGTGTTCATATATATATATATATATATATATATATATATATATATATATATATATATATATATATATCAATGTATAGTTATCTTAGTTATCTAGAGTCTATTAGCACTTGTGTGTGTGTATGTGTCTCTCTCTCTCTATATATATATACATATATATATAGTCAAGGTTCGAATGATGTGGATATATGCATATAGGTGCTTCTGACAGTCCATATATATATATATATATATATATATATATATATATATATATATATATATATATACTTAGACTATATATATATATATATATATATATATATATATATAAACTTAGACTATATATATATAGTCTAGGTTTGAATGTTATGGATATATATATATATAGGCGCTTCTGACAATGCATAATCAGAATACCGTACACTATAATGTCATGAATATTCACATACATACACACACACACACACACACGTGTATATATATATATATATATATATATATATAATTTTGACAAGTTTGTTTAAAGGCTGCA